>PVKE010005440.1:0-59006 GCA_004027555.1 Craseonycteris thonglongyai
GCTTCTGCTATCACTGAGACCTTGGAGAAAGGGCTTAACCCTTGGGCCTCAGTTTCTCAGCTGTTAAACAAGGTGGTATTGCTGGCAAGAATCTTTTGGTTCCTGAAGATGCATTTTATTGTTTTTGACAGAGACAGAGAGACAGAGACAGAGAGACAGAGAGAAGGGGGAGGGCCCAGAGCAGTCTCCATAGTTGTACGTCATCAGTTTTCAACATGGTTTTGTTCCACACAGGTGGGCTGGAGCCGCACAGGGCAGGAACTGGGCTGGGGGCCTCCCGCATAGGAGGCACGCCCCCTCAAGCCAGGGGCCAAAGGAAGGGTGGGGGAGGTGAGAACTGAACTGGGGAGTCACCTGCATGGGAAGCACACCCTAGTCCAGCACATGGGTCCCCACGGGCCGGGGCCGGGAAGTCCCCAGGGCTGCAAAGCGACCACTCAACCCACTGAGCCATCCTGGCTTCCCTGATATTTTGGCTCCTAAATTCTGAATATTGCCCTCCCCCGGCCATCCGCCATCACCCTGGGTGATGAACCCGAGGGACCAACAGGCTGCTCTACGGGGGGGGGGGGCGCAAAATCCCCCCAGTGGGGGAGGGACATCTCTTCCCAGAGTGAGGTCAGCTGACCTGCAGCCAGGTTGCACCTCTGCATCGTCCGCTCGGTTTTCCTAAAAGGCCCCCATCAATCCAGGCCGTAGCCCTCCATTGGCTGGGAAACCAGGACATATTAGCATATTCAGACTTTATTTGCATGGCCCCGGCCTCTGGACGGCTGGGCCTCTGGCTCCGCCCCCACCTGTAGGTCCCCCGCCCGCTGTTCCCGGAAGCCACGCCCCTTAGAAGGTTCTTAAGCAGTTGACAGAGGAGAGAGGTTTTGTCTCTTCGCTCAGCAAACCCACAATACTGTTTCCGCCCTTTTAAAGAGCTCTTGGAAGTTCTTTACGGGCTCTGAGGCCTCTGTAGTGACTGGGGGTTTCCTGGCCTGTCAGTGGTGACCGGTGGGATGAAGATAATAAAACCAATCAAAGTTCCCACCTGTTGAGCATGTCTTAAGCCCCCAGTGTTTACACACTTTGCCTACATAATCTCATGGAACCTGTATCAGGACTCTATGAAGTGTCCTTGTCCTCATGAGGAAACAGGCTCAGTGATAACATTTGTCCTAGTGGGGTCCACAGCTTGGTTCCAGCAACAGGTCAGGTGACTCAGGGCTATTCTGACCTTGTCACAGTATTATATAAAGGGAGTGAAGAGAAAGCCAAGAATCACCATCATTCACGATCCTCATCTCAAATTGCTGTGGGCCTGGGTATCCACCAAGGCCTGGCCTTAGCATTTTTAGGGGGAAATGTCAGTCTTCCATTTGTGTTGCTCCTTACAATTTCAGAATATCCCCCATACATTATCACATTTGTGCTTCATACACGCGTTGCCAACAATATGAATAACACTTCCACATGGCCTGGAATGTATATTTTAAGCTATAGTCACTGCAGCCTAATTTCATTATCATACGATGGAACGATCCAGGACATTCGCTGATATTTGATCTAGGAGGTGTGGTTTTCAGAGTAATAGCCATTTTGGAGTTAACAAGGATGCTAGATTTGTTTAGAAGAAATTTTACAGAGAAATTGAGTCTTCTGTAGTGTAAACCCGTGATGGGTCATGTACATAAGGGAGATTCCAAAAAGATGTGCGCTTTGCAATTGAAGTCAGTGGCATGTCTCTCTCAGCGGAATACTTAAATGTGCAGATAGAATTTGCTTTAGATATCAAGTCACCTATGACAGTTAAACCAAAAAACCTCAAAAAGGATATTAAACTTTGACACCATCCAGACAAATTATATTTGAGATGGCTTAAGAGTCAAAGAGTTTCCACATTTTAATAAATTTCGGTATGTTTTATGCCCTATCTGTGATCTGACTAGATCAGCAAAAGAAGCAACTGGATTTGAGGAAGAGAGGACACTAGGGAATTTGAAAGTGGAAAATTAGGGAGGAGGGGAAGGAGTTTAATAAAAACATCCTGATGTGAAGAAGATGCAGCCAATAGCTTCAGAAACATTAAGTCTTTGGAAGACAGGTCAGGGGAAGCTGGGATGGTTCAGCGGTTTAAGTGCTCGTGTGGCAGACCCAGGGTCCGAGGATTGAATCCCCGCCCCAGCTTGTGCGGACCCATATGCTGATCTGGGGTGTGCCCCAGTTCAGTTCTCTAGAGGCCAAGCTCCGACCCACCTGTGGGACAAAACTATATTGAAAACTAATGTACAACTATGGAGTCTGCTCTGGGCTCTCCCCCTTCTCTCTTTCTCTCTGTTGAAAACAATAAAAATAAATCTTTATAAGAAAGACAGGTCAATGACTAGTAACCAGGAAAATATAAAAGGGTATGTGGTGAAAAGGGCCTCATAGGTCAAATTTCCCACAGGACTGGCATCAGTTGCACAAGGGTGGCTTCTGGTTCCCACAGGAATACTGTCCTCTGGAGAGCAAGGGACTGTGCCCCTAGTGAGTGCCCCAAAAGGTTCTATGCTGGACGCACAGATTTCATGGCCTGCCTTTGAGCATCCCAGAGTTCATCTGTGGGGCTGTTCTTCCTAGTGAACCACATATGGACAGGATTTAATAGCAGAAAGAGAGCTTCTGAGGTCAGGCGCTGGCGAATAATAAGCCCAGAGAACCAACTGGAAAACTGGGCAGTCGTAGAGTTCTGTAAAGGTGTTCCTAAGGGAACATGTACATATAACAAAAGTATAGGTGAAGACACAGATGAACACATAAATATTAGAAGGGGCCTTTGAAATTATAAAGAGTTTTGTCTGGGGGTCAGGGGTCATAGATGAAGAATCTGTGCTTATAATATTGAATGATAATAGCATTTTTTTAAACAGTCAGCACAGATATGTATCTGTGCCAAACTCTAAAGAAGACCCAAAATTGAGTGTGTCTGTAAGAATAGCTTCTTTCTGGCATTTCATACATAGAAATAGTAGCCATGTGGAGGGTGGAGGGAGTGAACCACGTGGTAAAGCTGCTTAGAAACTGCTTAGAGCCCTTGCTCAGGGAGCTGTTCTTAAAGCAGCCGGTGTCTCTTGGCATGGCTGCGAGTGAAAGCTGGGAGAGGAACAGATTGGAGGGTGGAACTTGAACAGGGCATTTAGGGGACAGGAGCAGTGGGGAGAAGAGAATAGACTCTAGACCATGCCCTCCTTTGAAGCCCGAAGCACTGCAGGTGGCAGGTTTGGGAGAGGAGACGCATGTTGGTAAAGGGACTGACTGGTGAGGGACTTGGGTAAGGAGAGGCCAAGCACCAAGAAGGTCATTCAGAACATCTTTGTCGTGGTTATACGCTTTTTTTTTTTAAGATTTATTTTATTGTTTTTGACAGAGGTAGAGACAGAGACAGAGAGAGAAGGGGGCAGGCCCAGAGCAGTCACCATAGCTGTATGTCATCAGTTTGTGATGGTTTGGATCCACACAGGTGGGCGGGGCCGTGCAGGGTGGGAACTGGGCTGGGGGGTCTCCCACAAGTGAGGCACACCCCCTCGAGCCAGGACCGAACGGGGGTGCTAGAATCGAACTGGGGGCCTCCCGCATGGAAAGCACACCCCAGTTCAGCATATGGGTCCACACGGGCCGGGACCGGGATTTGATCCTTGGTCTCCGGGGCTGCAAAGTGAGCGCTTAACCTGCTGAGCCATCCCAGCTTCCCCAAGACTTCTTCTTTCTTTTTTTTTTTTTTTTAAATTTAGGATCTGTAAGGGTGGATACAGCTTAATGGCCAGGCTTGGTGCCTGGTTGATGGATTTGTTTCTCACACCTGACTCCGTCTAAGAAGGTTTAGCCCCTTCAGGAAAATGTGTGTTTTGCTATTTCAGAGAGTCAAGTGGCCAATGAGTTCTCTGAGAAATGAGAAGGTATTGGTATTGGAAGGGGCTGCCTGGGGTTCAAACATTGCAGAAGGTCAGAGAGGAGTAAGTCCCCTGAGGTTGGAGTTGAGCTTTATTTTCCTCCCCTCCCCCTCTCTTTGCTCCCCAGTAGAAATCAGCTACAAATCTCAGCTTGTTGGGAACAGATGGTCTTGGCTGACGAATAAGCCACCGCAGGCTGCTCCACCTGTTCTCCGGCTGGAATAATCAGCTCGAGACAAACATCGGCGCTGAAATAACTCATGGCAGCCGGTGATGCTCAGGCACAAATTCCAAAAATCTCTTAAATAGATCCCCTCTAACTCTCTTCCTTCCCCAGCCCCTAGAGGCCATCAGGCGAAGGTAATGGAGCAGAGAAGACAGAGCCCCCAAATGAGCATGAAGCCCTAGCTGGGGGTGCTGTGAGGTGGGGGAGGGGGAGCTGAGGTTTGCTGGGAGTGGGGTGGAAGGTGGGGTGGGGATGGGGGTACCATTCACCTGGCAGGACAGGAAGTTATTTTTCAAGAGCATGTGAAGAACATGAGAATGGTTGGTCCATATCAGGGACAAGTGTGAGGTGAGGAGATCCAACCAGTTGGGGATAGTAGGAAACTGAGAATTGGGGATTCGCTTGAATGTGTTCATTTCAGGATCTGCCAATGGGATGCTAGCAGTGAATCTCCAGCAGCTCCCCAGCTCTGCCCGCCACCGCTGGGGGTGGGTGCCCGGGCCCCCCACTTCTATGTGTGCTCAGCTTGCTCACTTCCTGATGAAGTCAGCTGGGCTCATGTTCCCTGGCAGAGACAGGTGAGCCCACAGGGCGTGACAATGCAGGGAAGCAGGGATGACAGCAGGTGTGGGGGGGGTCCCGCTGAGATGGGGGTCGTCTGCTGTGGGGTCTGTCAGCAGCAGGCAGGGACAGAGAGAACAGGACTGATTGCTTGCCTGAGTGCCTCAGGCAGGCAGCTCCCGTGTGCCCGCTGCCTGGGGACTCTGAATCCAGAGGTTGTGCTGCTCAGGGAAGAAGGCTGGGGAGCCCCCGGCCCCCTCCCCAGTTACATCTCTAGCTGCCAGATACCCTGCCCCCACAGCTGGCCGCTAGGGTTCTGCCTGAGGCTCCGGGTGTTGGAGGACAGCGCCTTCACCTATTGTTTAGGGTCCCACAGACCTGCGGTCTGTGAAGCCACGTGTACTCACAGAGCTGCCATGGTGGCCCCTGTCCTGCCCAGCGCCTGGCTCGGTGGTTCTCACCCTGCTCCCTCTTAGAAACACTCACAGAGCTGTTTTTGTTTTGTTTTGCACACCAAAGTAAAAAGAAGAGTAGAATGAGGTTCTTTATCCATCAGGCAGCTTCACCAAGAGTGAATCTTGCTTCATATACACCCCTACCCACTTCCCCATTTCCTTCCCTGGATTATTTTGAAGTAGACCCCAAATATGGCACCACTTTGTTAAGAAATACTTTAGTACGTATTCCTTAAAGAAAAAAAAATGACTCCTAAAAAATGTAATCACCCTACTCTTTATCATGCCTAAAAAAAAATTTTTTTTAAGATTTATTTTATTGTTTGAGAGGTGAGAGAGAGAGAATGCAGAGCTCAGAGCAGTCTCCATAGTTGTACATCATTAGTTGTGACATGGTTTCATTCCACACAGGTGGATGTGGGTCCACACAGGTTAGGAACCGAAACAAACTGAAGGCCTCCTGCATGGGAGGCGAGAACCTTTACTACCACCAGTTGCAGCACAGTTCAGCATATGGGGTTTGCACAAGTGGGGGCCGGGAATCAAACCCTGGACCTCATGATTGTGAGGCAAACACTCAACCACTAAGCTATTCCAGCATCCCCCAAAATTTTTTTTAACTCCTTAATACCAAATATCCCGTCAATGTTTACATTTCCCTGATTTTATTATACCTATATTATTTTATTATACCTATATTATTTTATTATATATGTCTGTGTGTGTGTTTGTATGTGTGTTTGTGTGCATGTGTGTGTATACAAATGCTGTCTGGAAAGTATCCAGCCATGTAACCATCTTTATTATATTGACAATGGCTGGATTTTTTTCTAGACAGCCCTCATATATGTGTGTGTGTGTATGTATATGTATGTGTATGTATATGTATGTGTGTGTGTATATATATATATTTGTTTTGTTTTGTTTTGTTTTTTGTTTTGTTTTTTTGTTCAAGTCAGGATCCAAACAACACTGAGGACCTTTTTAAAAAATACTGTGTCCAGGGCCTTTTTCCTCAGAGATTCTTGGGTGGGGTTCAAACATCATATTTTTAAAAGCTCCCTGGGTAGTTTTAAGGTGCAGCTGAGGTTGAGAATGCTCTACTTTCCCCTCCACCCATTTCCTGCAAACTCAGGGTCTCCCCCTCCCCCTCCCCCTCCTCCTCCTTCTCCTCTTGCAGGTCTTTAAGTACATCCCTTTTCCAGCCAGCAGACCAGGCCGCTCCCAGAACCAGCCTGCCCACCTGGACAGGTAGAGGGCTCACCCTCTTCTCCAGGCTCCTCCTTTGGGGTGGGCTCTAACTCTGTGGATACAGGCATTCCTTTGTGCTACAAAGTCACCTACCATGTGCACCTGTTCCTCTTTCCCCCTTAATATGCCTGGTGCCTGTTCTCACTTTGCAAGCATAGCAGAATTTTTTTTCCTTTTGTGTGAAAATAGCAAAATTCTTACCTCAGGTAAAAGCGAGCACTTCCCTGAGGGCTGTACTCATTGGGCCAGTCAAGTGGCTCCCAGCTGAGCTGAGCGAGGCACCTGCTGAGGGCTTGGCTGCAGCTGGGAGGGAACCCGGTGACTCAGTGGGACTTGAACCCAGCGCATTTCAGAGAATCTAAGAGACCTGTCTCTCCTGAGGAAATTGGCCCCAGGAGCATTTTAGAGCATTATACCTGCGTCCCTAGCTCACAGAGGATTGCCTCTCCTCCCATTGCTGCTGCTTTTGTCCCCTCCCCTCCCCCTCTATTGGGCCTGCCTTTGAGGTTGTCCTCTCCCCTGTGTCCCCTCACCCCAAGCCTCTCTGAATGTTGGTAAAACAAATCTAGTCTAAAATAAGGAGCAATCAAGTACCCTGAGGCTTGGGGCAGGCTGGGCAGGGGCTGTGGGGGGAGCGGAATCACTTACAGAGCTTAATAAAGATGCAGATGAGCATGCTGACTAAGAGCCCCAGAGCTGGGCTTATTCATTATTCAAAGTTATGTAAATACTGCTGGGTCCTGTGTGCTAGAATCCTGCCCTTTGTCCCTGTTGCTTTCTTCCTGCCTGACCTTGAGCCTCCCCTTCTCCCCCCACCCCCAGGTACCTTCAGTTTCCCTGTCAGAAGCCCTAGCCTAGATCCCCATTTGAGACCCTAGCACCAGCGTAATAAAAACCCTTCAGCTTCTGTAGCCAGAAGCCTCCCAGAGGCTGGTGGGGAGGCCCAGCCTTCAGGCAAGCCTATCTAGGCCCACATAATGGGCCTGTCCTTTTTAAAGATTCCCAAGGAAAGAATATCATAAGAGTGCTTACATACATGTTTTAATATCTCACAGACGTGCTTAGCGGGATGGATTTCCTGAGGTCTAACCTAAACCCCTCTCTCTGGCTCCCCTGGAAACCCACCATTGAAATAGAACAAAATGTACACTAACCGCACTCTCTTCAATGTTCTGAGGAGTAAAATGAAAGCCTTATAAGTCATGCTCCAGCCAACTGTCTCCAGACTAACTTGTCCTGTTGACTCCTTCTGTCTTTCTAGACAGTTGAACCACCTTCCAAGTTGACTCACTCTTTAAACCTGTTCCAGGATGCGGAACTCTGGTGAGGGTTTAACGAACATTGACTGTACTACATACCTCCTCTTTTTCACATTATGACTACTGATCTGTAACCCACCATGGCCTAGGTCTTAGGACTCAAATTACTTTCCCCTGCCTCTCCTCTCTCGGTACCAATCTCTCCCTTTTCCCCATCATTCCCTCATTTTTCAGCTCGGTGAGGCTGAGCTGAAGAACTGGGTCGCAGGCACTAAGGCATGGGCTGCCTTTGCTTTCCCTTCTTTTCTGGACCGGCTCTCCTCCCTCCCTCGCCCCAATCTATTTTTAGCCTGCCTCTGTTTTCCTGGTTGGCAGCCATGCCAGCCTCTGTCTCCTCACTGCCCTTATCTCTCCCTTGCAGCCCATGCAGACCCCAGCTGCCCTTCCAGAAGTCTCCTTGCCTGCCTGATTTATTTTGATTCTCTTCCATCCTGAAGAGTTGCCGGGTCTGCCTGAAAGGGGCTGCCTGGCCCCCCTCAAGCACAAGAGCAGCGGAGAAATAACCCTGCCGGGTCTGTGGGGCAAATCCTTCAATGCTACTAAACCCTCCAGGTGTCCTCGACCCCTGTGGCAATGGCTTGTCCTCTCTTCTGTGCCAGTCACTCTGTTCCCTATATTTTCTCTTCCCTCTATGACTCCATGCCATCCCCCGTAAGAAATGCTCAGTCGCCCACGTGGGCATGCTGGATCCATGTCCTTTGGTCTTGGGGGGTGCCACATCCCTGATCTGCACATCGTCAGCCTGCTGTATCCAATTCCTGCTTCTCCCCGCTCTCCCCTGACCTCACCCCTCCTGCCCTGCACGCCCTGCCCCTCCTTCCACTGTTTCTAGGACCCACCAGCATGTGTAAGGGCCTCAGCCCGCCCAGGCAAGGCTTGTCAACACCCCCCACTTGTTCTTTCTGCTTACTAGACATTGGGCCCCTCCTCTAGCTGTCACCAGCAAGTGGAATTAGACTGGGCTATTTTGGAAGGGGAGCTGCAGCTGGCTGGGGGAGGGGGCATGGGGAAAAGCAGAGGCAGAAAGAACCGCAGGCGGCCATGGAACGAGAGGGCGAGCTTCCCAGTGCCCCTTCTCCCCAGCTTTGCCAGCTCCGGAGCTGGCAGGATCTTACGCTGATCCTTCTCAGCACCACATTTCTCTCTCTCACACACACAATACAACTGACCACATTCTCTTCAACACACCCCGATACCTGCACCGCACACCCTCTGGCCTCCCACATCCCCTCCTCAGTGAGTCCTGCCCTGACCACCACTGACAACTGTCTTCCTCACCCCGTTCTGTTCCCCCCAGTGAATTTGTCACCTTTTAATGTGCGTCTATAATTTACTTATATTTACATCTCGTCTCCTCACTGGACTGTTAATGCCACAAAAGCAGAGATTTCCCTCTGTGTTTTTCACAGATACACCCACAGTGTCTAGCACAGTGCTTGGCACATAACAGAAGCTCAAAAAAAAAAGTTGTGTATTGAATGAATAAATGAATGAATTACCTCATTTGATCCTCACATACTCCTAGAGAGTTGGTTGAGATTATTATTCCCATTTTTTATATTGTGGTCAAATATACATAACATAATATGTACCATTTTGACCATTTTTAAGTGTACAATTCAATGGCATTAAGTGCATTCACTTAAACCATGTGCGCATGTCTGATGTGTTAAACCATGATGTCGGGAACGCATCCTCACCATTCATCTCCAGAACTGCTGTATCTTCCCAAACTGAAACTCTGTGTCCATTAAACCACTGACTCCTCATCCCTTCCACCCCACCACCCCACCCCTGGCCCCTGGAAACAACCGTTCTACTTTCTATTTCTATGAATACAATATTTGTCCTTTCGTGCCTGGCTTATTTTACTTAGCACCTTGTCTTCAGGGTTCGTCCATACTGTAGTGCTATACCCATTGTACAGATATGAGGAGGGGACGATTCCCATTTTACAGGCAGTGAGGTTCAGGACACCATCGGAATGCACCTAAGAAGCAGACTCGGCATAAGGTTGATGAAATTGGCTGGCTTCTATAACTCCCGGGAGAAATTGGTGCTAAGCCACGTGCCTAGGCCTTATAGGCACAGCACCTGAAGAAGAATTTCCTCTGTGTTGCATTTTCTTTGGAATATTTTTACTTGTATTCCGATTTCCCACTCTTCCCGGCTCACTGACTACTCCCCCTGACATTTCCAATGCCATCACCAGCCTCCCTCCAGTCCCAGTTTTTCCCTCCCCTGAGCACTTTCACTCCTTTCTCTTGGGTCAGACTGTCCTGGTCTGGAGACGCTCCTGCATTTTTCCACACCCTCTCCCCTCCTCCCACCCAGGGGTAGTCTCAGCCTGTTCCCGTTCAGAGCAATTAGTGCAAGGAGGCCAGACGACTCAGTGCAAATGCCGTTTCATTAAGTGGGAGCAATCCTAATGATAATAAAACGGCACATTTAACATTCAAACATTAAACAGGGTTTCTAAGTGAGTGTGTCTCTCTTTCGTTCTGGTATAACAGCTCTATCTTTTTAAGGACCTGACAATACACCTTAATGAGAGACTGGAAGACTGAGCATCTTGATAGAACCAGAGGATCAGAACCAGACAAAGAATCCAGAGAAAGAGAATGCAATGCATCAAGGGGATAAAGGCCCCCAAGAATTCCTAGGATAATGGATCCTGTGGTGCTGATTTAGACAATAGGTCTGTAAGAAATGAGGTCACGTGGGAAATAAAGCCACCACAGGCTTTGATGCAATGTCATTATGTATTTGTTTAATCGACACATGTTTTTTAAACAAACATTTATTGTGCACCCAAGGTGAGTGAGATTTTATGGGAGTTGTGATGGAGAGAACTAGTTTAAGGAAAAAGAACTCTAAGACCCCTGGTCATCTACAAGTCATCTTTTTTTTTTTTAAGATTTATTTTATTGTTTTTGACAGAGAGAGAGAGAGAGACAGAGAGAAGGGGGAGAGCCAAGAGCAGTCTCCATAGTTGTACGTCATCAGTTTTCAACATGGTTTCGTTCCACACAGGTGGACGGGGGGCAGCGCAGGGCGGAAACTGGGCTGGGGGCCTCCGGCATGGGAACCACACCCCAGTTCAGCATATGGACCCCCACAGCCATGGCTGGGATTTGATCCTTGGACCCTGGGGCTGCAAAGCAAGCACTTAATCTGCTGAGCCATCCCAGCTTCCCCCACAAATCATCTTGTTTACCCTCCCCGGGCAGCTTTAGTCAAATCCATCCCAAGCTCATCAAATGTCCCAGAGAAGAGAATTTTAACAACTGCTGTGGTCTGCCCCCTCCTCATTAAGATGTCCATCTCAAAGGCCGTTGCTATGCTATAATTATAGAACATCTGATTGACCTTCTGGAAGCAAAATAAAAGTCATGGGACTGGAGAGCTGGCAAGGAAAATAGGGTCGATTCAATCACCCGATGTTACCGGGGACTCAAGAGAGCAGGAGAAAAGAATAATATCTCACAGACACTTTCCCAGCCGAGGACTTTATTTCAACCTCCTATGTACAAAAAGGAGTCTGCTAGCCAGGGGTCAAAGGTGAGCTTTGCCCAGGCCAGGGAAGCGGCTGATTCTAAAAGGTGTCAAGTCATAGCTTGGTGTTAAGTTCATGCTTAATTCATACAGGATCTTGCCCACAACAGGGGACAGCTTGAATCCATGCCCTAGAGAAAGGAGAACGGGTTGTCAAGCATCCTCAGAAACAGGGGCCAGGCTCTCTGAAAGTCCCCACCACAGTCCTCAGGTAGGGTTAATTCTCTTGGCCATGTTTCAAAGCCAGACGTGGACCCCCACTACGATTACCCCTTCTCTGATTGCCCTGCCCAGCCCCTGATGTACTCAGTGCCCAGGCTTTGGCCCCTATCTGGCCAACTAAGAGCAGGGGAAACCCCACTTGCTTTGCCTGGCACTGAGGTAGATCGGCTTTAAGGCAGCCCAGTGCCCCTCCTCGGGCTCACCGGAGAATCCAGCACCAATGACAATGTTGTCGTACTTTGGGTGTCGGTCAAGAATGAAGTGCTCATCCGGGGTGTTCTAGAAAGAAACAATTACACCTGTGTCCTTTGAGGATCCAGGGAGGAGGAAGAACTGCAGCCTCAGAAGGGAGGGGACTCTGCCGGATCTCTCTCCCAGAAGAATGAGGGGGCGGTTCGGGAATGCTCTCCAGCATGCCAGTGCCCTCTGTGGGCATGCCATCTTTCTCATTTGCCCATCTGCCTCTCTTCTCACACAGAGCTATGAACACAGTAGGTGCTCAGCTAATGCATGTAAATTAACTTAGCCAAGATGCCTCAGGCCCTGGTGACATCTGTCTCTTCTCTTTGTCCCTGAGGCCTGCTCAACTAGAACATCTTGCCAAAACATCTCTTAGAGCCCTTCTGGGAAACATAGTGAAGAACTGCCAGGCACAAGCCTAGTTTCCTAATGAAAAGGAATATGAATAACTGCTAATGGGCTCTCTCTGGGAGAAGTGAACCAACCCACAGACATGACTTCCTTTGTGTCACGTCACAGACATATAAGGCATCCCACAGAGTCAGGCCTGAGCAGCACACGGCCCGCCTGTCTCACCCTCATCCTCCAGAGCTGAGGGCGAGCCTGGCCCAGGGCCCACACCCTCACCGTGTACAGGCAGCGCTCCACAACGGCAGGCTCGGGCTGCAGCTCAGGTAGGTGGTCGCCCACGAAGCGGCGCAGGATTTGGATGTCCTGGGGGTTGGCGAACGCGGTGGGGCAGTCTGGCTCCTCCGGATCTGCCTTAGTGCCATGGTGATAGCAGACCTGACACGCAATCAGAGCAGCGGGGGCAGTGAAGGCTGGCCTTCCTCGATGCCCACTCAGTGCAGGGGGCAGGCTTGGACCCAGCATGCCCCCAGCCATCATCCCAGCCTTTCCTAGTCCTGACAGGTGCTGCTTATTACCACAGGAGGTTGCCTAGCTCTCAGGTCCCCCGCTAACCCTCTGTTTGCAAAAGGAAGAGCTCCCTTGGCTGGGCTTCAGGACAGCTGGGGGTCTTGCTTTGCCAAGTAGCAAGTAGGGAACTCGATTCCTGTGGCTGCTCACTGAGACCTGAGGGTGTCTGCTGAGGGAAGTTAGAGCAACTGCCCCAAATCTGTGTGCGCCCTTATGAGTCTTCTCTCAGCCTTTCGCTCACCTTCAACAGCCCTGGGTACTCTCTGGAGGGCAGACCATAGATGTGGTGGGGAGCTGAGCTGAGGTCCAGGCCCAGGAAGCAGGGAAAGGCCTGGGACACACGGTCGCTTCCAGGAACATTCTCTCTCCAGTAACACACGTTGATCCGCAGGGTCTTGAAGCAAGGAGAAGGGAGAAATGAAAAGGGAAAGCCATGGAACTCTACAGACAATGAGAGCAGTTTCTTCTGGGGTCCTATAGCCCTTCAATAGAAGCCCGGATGCCCTGCTTAACTCATCCATCCTTTTTACACCCAATTCTCATGTCATTTACATGGTATACTATGTGACAATGCACAAAAATCTCTTAATCTGGGGAGGCTGGGATGGCTCAGTGGGTTAAGTGCTTGCTTTGTAACCCCGGGGACCGAGAATCTAATCCCGGCCCCGGCAAGTGCGGACCCATATGCTGAATTGGGGAGTGCCCCCAGTTCAGTTCTCACTGGGGTGAAGACCCCTGCCCAGTTCCTGCCCTGTACAGCCCCACGCCCACCTGTGGAATGAAACTATGTGGAAAAACCAATGATGTGCAACTATGAAGACTGTTCTGGGCCCTCCCCATTCTCTCTGTCTCTGTATCTCTCTCTCTCTCTCTCTCTCAAAAACAATAAAAATAAATCTTTTTTTAAAAATCTCTGAATCTCTGTCTCTTCCCACATTCTTCATCTTCTCCCATAACTGTGCCCAGCTTTCCTTCTTTTTCTCCAGAAGTTAAGAAAACCTACTATGTATTGAGTGCTTATGATAGGCCAGACCACCTCCTAAGAATTTTGTTCAATTCTCTAACAGCTCTATCCCCCGTTTTACAGGTTATAAAACAGGGTCAGTGAGGTGAACAAATGTGCCCAAAGTTGTCCACTAACAAGTGACAGCTCCAGGACTCAAACTTGAGTGCATCTGACTCGAAGGTTTCTTTCCCAGCTCCGCTCACCTGAAGAGGCAGCTCAAGTCCCAGGGGACGGAGGAGTTGGTTGGTCCAAGGACCTGCTGTGATGACCAGGTTCTTGGCTTGGTAGCTCATGGAGGAGGTTTTCACCAAGACCGGTAGCCCGGGTTTTATCTCCATCACCGTCTCTCCATCACGCACTATGCCACCTAGCTGTCGAATTGTATCCTGCAGAGGCGGGAGCAGGGGAGGGCAAATGGTTATGAATGTGGTTCACCCGGTGGACAGTTCTTCACTTAGGGGAAAATCCAGACCTCCTCTAACAGGGCATATAAAACTGCCCTGCCCAAAGGTCAAGACTAACGCCAGCCTGCAAAGGCTCTCGGCCAGCGGGGAGATCAGAAGGTGGCTGATTGGGACCCGGGACACCCCGATTGGAAGCTGCACTGCCTGCAGCGCAGCACGATGTCACCTGCAGGGCTCTGAGAGCCTTGTCTGCATAGAGAATGCCTCCTGACGTGTCCAGGAGCCCCACTTGTCCCCTGGCCAACCGAATGCTGGGGAAACGTCGCTTCAGTTCCTCCGATGAGAGGCACTGGTGTTGCACCCCCTGCCTAGACATCGTAGCCCGGATTGTCTTTAATTCTGGATTCTCCTTCATTCCCAGCAGCAGTAGTCCAGTCTGCCTGCTCAAAGAAAGAAAGAAAAGAACAAAGAAAAAAACAGCTGGGTGAGGGTAGGCGTCGTTCCTCAGTAAGGGTCCCCCGGCATCAAGGAGAGTCCAGCCTCACATTCAGAAAAGCAGGTAGTCATCTCAAGTCCACTGTAAGAGTCCCAGTATTGTTGAGCTGCTTTCGAGCCCATTCCCCAGTCTGCGCTGGGCTCTCACTATGCATACGCTTGCTTGTCCTCCTTCCTCCCTCCTCAGGATCCCTCCTGCCCTTAAGCACAGAGAACCTCGGGTATTTTTGGTCACCAGTGTGAGAAAGTGGTAGGTGTTCAATGAGTTGGATAGGATTCTTCCCCTTCCTCCTGTCCCCTGACCCCATTCACTAGATTCATCTCTATTCTTTACCCTCTTTCCCCCTTGTTTCTTTTCTCTGTCCCCTTTCTTGTCATGTAATGTTTCGTCCCTGTCTGTGTGTCTTTCTGCCTCTTGGTTCCTTTCCAGAAGACGCCTATTTTGTGGAAAGGGATCTACATTGGGAGGTCCGGCTCTGGGTCCAGTCCTGGCACTTCCTCATGACTTTGCTAATTGCTCCAGGCCCCAGGCTCCTCTGTAACACACTTGTTGGACTATTGGTGTCTCTACACCAGAGTGGTATGGTATCATCCCTGACCCCAGGGCATGTGGCAATGGCATGGGCCATTTATTTTTAGTGGTCACAATGCCTAGGGGTTGCCACTCACATTTAGTGGGCAGGGGCCAGGGATGCTAAACCTGCGGTGCTCAGAAACATCCCACCCACTGACAATAGAACCCTCGTGCAGAGACACCAGTAGGTGGTCTCTTAGGGCTCCAGCGATTAATTTCACGAGTCTATGATTCTTATATTGCTCTCTATGCGTCTTACTCCCTGAGGGAGTAAGAGCTATTTCTCTTTAATGCTTCTGTGTCTCTGTCACAAGAGACGGGAGCTCCCTTTTTGTGGAAACTGATCTAAACAATGGAAGGGTCATTTTGACCCTTGGAACCATCCCTGTCATTCCTCTTAGTTTCAGCAGCCATAGTGGGCAGGATCAGCCTGGTACATCCCCCAGGTACTGCCTACAAAGCTCCTAATAGCTTCTAATGGAGTCTCATGGATATTACATGCTTCCAAATCCCACATTATCTGGTTGGGGGGATGAAAGGAAAGACTGGGAGGGGGAGGGATGCAGCAGGCCCCGTGGCTGGTGTCAGTACACAGCGCCTCGCAGTGTGCCCGATCCATTCGTCACGGCCCCTCCTACCCAGCATCCGCCGCTGGTGAGAAAGTGAGAAAGCAACGGGCGTCTCTCCCTGTTCAAAGCCGGGCGGAGAAAGGATGCCGGGGAACCCCCACCAGCCAGCAGACCGTCTTTCCCCCGTGGCC
The DNA here is from genome assembly GCA_004027555.1 of Craseonycteris thonglongyai. Lineage (NCBI taxonomy): Eukaryota > Metazoa > Chordata > Mammalia > Chiroptera > Craseonycteridae > Craseonycteris > Craseonycteris thonglongyai. Next base: position 15,904 of record PVKE010005440.1, read on the forward strand.
CCCCAACAAAAACTTCAGATTCCTTTTCAGGTAATGAAAACTTGCCTCGTAAACTTTTTGGTCAACAGGATAAATAAGATGTCGCCCAAGTGTATGTTCTTGAACCCTTTCTGCCCGATGAGGTTGTGGCTGAGGAGAATTCTGGAAAACACCTGGTTGAACCCTCGCTTCAGTCGTTATATTGTCAGACCCCTGGCTGGAAAATTCCAGAGAAGAATAGCCTAACCCGGACAGCCATATACCAGCTTTGGTCTCTCACAGGCTCTGAAATTTAGTTCCTTTTCCTCCTTCTTTCCTTCCTTCCTTCTTCCCTCCCTCCCTTCCTTCCTTCATTGAAATAAGAACTCTTACAGGAATGTACTGTATGGGGATAATGAACTCATGCCAAGACACAGGCAAACCTGTCAAATTATGAAATGCTGAGTGACGTTTTCATTCCCAAGCCGTCCCTGTGGTGGGGGAAGCGGGAGCTCCCATTCCAGCGAGTCATCAGCACGCTGATTCTGCCGGTGAATGTAATTGTGCCGATCATAATCATTTGGCTCCAGCTCTCTGCCCCCCGTGGCATTTATTTCTCGGCCCAGATATTGATCTCACAGTGGGAAACTTTCCATCTGAATGTGCGATGCCGGACCCTCCCCACGTCTGAAGATGTGTTTGGGAAATTCTCATTTTCCGTGGATCACAGCTGAGCAATTTGGCCTGAGGGAAACTGCACTGCTGGAGAAATGCCTTGGATTGCAGAGAAATTTTTGACCATTAGGAGCAAATCGGAAATAAATGCAAAACGTTGCCTGGAAATGCAAAGGCCTGTCATTATGGGAGATAGGTGAGAGGTTCCTGTGGGAAATGCGTAGAGAAGTGGAAATCAGTCAGTCAGAACTGGGATTGGAGATCCCACCAATCTTTCCCCACCAGTGTGATGATAGATGACTTCCATGTGCAGATTGAAAATCATTTACGTGCTTATTTTCTTAGGGGCTTTTACTAGATCCCGACAAATAGACTGCTCATTCTGCACCAATTTCTCAGCCCCAGGATCTGGGCCTCCCTCTCCTCTATGTCTGCGTAGACCTAGGCTATAAAATTCGGGGCGAATAAGGGTGAGAAGAGACAAGGGCATCCCAAGAAAAAGAAATGGTCAGGGCCGGCCTAGAAAGAAGGCACCTTGCACTGAGGCTGAGTCGTCAGGAAACCCTGGACCGCATGCAGCTCCCAACTCCCAGAACGTGGTCCGCTGAGTACAGACCATTTAGTCTGAATTGTGGCTTCCTCCCAACCAGCACTAGGAAAAAGAATCAAAGACTCCTCCCAAGGGTCTTGTTGACTCTGCAGCCCAACAAAAGCCACAGACAGGGGAAGCCGGGATGGCTCAGTAGGGTAAGTGCTCACTTTGCAGCCCCGGGGACTAAGGATCGAATCCTGGCCCCAGCCCTGGCCCATGTGGACCCATATGCTGAACTGGAGAGTTGCCCCCAGTTCGGTTCTCACCGGGGTGAGACCCCGGCCCAGTTCCTGCCCTGTGCAGCCCCGCGCCCACCTGTGGAACGAAACTATGTGGAAAAACCAATGATGTGCAACTATGGAGACTGTTCTGAGCCCTCCCCCTTCTCTCTGTCTCTGTATCTCTCTCTCTCTCTCTCTCTCTCTCTCTCTCTCTCTGTGTCAAAAACAATAAAAATTAAAAAATTAAAAATAAAAAAAAAGCCACAGACATGGTGTAAGGACTTGGCAATTAGGGATTTCCACCAGGCTGTAGTAGGAAGGAGAGGAAGCAGGATGGAATGGGGAGGAATTGGGAGGGTCAGACAGTTCTCCCTGCATCTGCCATCTTTCGTCCCAGGCTCCAGTTTGTCCCTCTTGGGGTTAAGAGTACTGGGGAAGCCAGCTCTCAGAGTCACCCTGAGGGAGGGACTCCACTAGGGACTTGGTAACGGCTGCCTCTTGGTCAGCTTTGGAGGAGCGCTGGCCGTTTCATCTTCTGCTCAGTGGGCAGAGGTGGAATTGGTTAACAAAGACTGCTCCAGGGTGGAAATGTGGCTGACAAGCCAGACACCTCACAGACACAGGAAGCAGCAGCTGCAGAGGGGCCACCAGGTTCTGCCAGCAGCTGTACTGCCTACGGCTGTGATCCTTGTCTGATACTGTCAGCTAAGCAGGGGCAGCCCGGGTCAGGAGCTAGAGAGTAGGACTCAAAGGGAAAAGGCAGGGAAGGAAAGAGAGGGACCACAGAGCTGGGATTTGCTGTTGCCATCACGTCCTGGCTAGACACATCACACACGGTTCAGACCTTGTGATCTGACACATGTGTCACAGCCTGTTCCCAGAATCTATGCAAATATCTTGCTCTCATCCATGTGTAGAATGCCACTGTCACAGAAGCCGCAGAACAGAATAAAAAGAATTGTATAACCACTTTCACTACCAACTCCTGAAGGTGTCCTTTTTGGTTATTTTTTCAATGATCATCAAATAGCATTAAGTAAACACATTCGTGTCTAGCAGTGACATTACTATATGGTGTTGGTTCTTCCAGATGAACCTAGGAGAATAAGAGCCACAAAGATGAAGAATCGTTTAGAAAATCAGAATTAAGAACACAAGCTAAAGGAATTGGAATGGGAAGTATCTGTTGTAGGTCCTTACTAAGTAAAAAAAACAAATAAATTAGTGTGCCTAAGGAAATTAGGTTAGCCATAAGAAAGGACTTAATAATAATGTTGTTGTTGTTATTATTATTATAAAATAATACCTAGCACTCTATAGGACTTTAAAGCTTTTTCAAAGCACATTCACTTTACTCTTCCCCTTTCATAATTGAGGCTATAAGGCATCAGAATGATCTTTTAAAGGGCTCGGATATGTCCCTGTCTTTAATGAACTATAGAAATGATTCCTGAAAGGATAGTCTTGTCCCTGTCTTTAATGTACATTAATAGTCTTCTGATCTGGGATAACAGCCATGATCTTGTTTAGAGACAGCGGGTACACAAAGTAACCAGTTTGTGGTATATTCTAAACCAGGGGGCCAGCAAACTACGACCCAGGGACTAAATCTGGTCTAACACTTGTTTTTGTCTGTCACACAAGCGAGGATGTTTTTTTTATTTTTTAAATGGTTGATAAAAAACCAAAGAAGGATATTCCATGACATGAAAATTATATAGAATTATATAAACATCCCATGTCCATAAATAAAGCTTTATTGGCACACAGCCATGCTCATTTGCTTACACATTATCTGTGGCTGTGTTTACATGGCAGTGGCAGAGTTGAGTAATTGGCAGAGTTGAATAGTTGCAACAGAGACCATATGGCCCGCAAAGCCTAAAATACTTACTATGTGGCCATTTACAGTTCAAGTTTGCCAAACCCTGCTCTAGACTAAGAGTAGAGGAATTCCGTGCTTTGCACTTAACAGGTGAAGGCCCCTGACTACTGAGTAGCAACCCTCTGATGAGGTTGTGGGGAGAATTAAATAAGTTAACATGTATCAAGTACTTTTAAAGCAGCCTTAGTTTCTTCCCACGTGATGATGAGGATGAGGATGATTTGTCAGGTTACTAACTATTCTCATCCCTTTACATACTTAATCCTCACAATAGCCCCCATGAAATAGATAGTATTACCCCTACTTTACAAATGAGACAACTGAGTCTCACAGAGGTGAAACAACTTGCCCCAAACCACACAGTGAAATGTGTCAAAGCTGGTGTGGACCTGCTTGCCTGGTTCCAAAGTCCTTCCAAATCCCCGTCCTCCCACCAAAGAGGAAAATTGTAAGAATATGAGAATCTCTTTCCCGAGGGTCCCTTTCCCTCTCTCCCTCTCCAGCAGCCACTCCCTTGATGTCCTCGGCAGTTTGCGTTCCTCCATCTTTCTCCTACACTTTCTTGTTCCCTTGCTCTGTGGAGATAGGACACAGCTGACTCAGAATCAGTAGCAGGAACTCCCATTTATTGAAAGGTACTAGGCACGGTGCCAAGCATTTCCTAAGTCTCGTTTAATCCTCACAAAACCCGGGGTGGGGCGGGGACTGAGACACAGAGGGATACAGAAACTTTTCCAAGGTCACACATATGGCAAGAGGTAGAGCACAAAGGCCAGTTCAAGCCTGTCTTGACTCCAGAATCTTCTTCCAACTGAAAGATTCCAGACACTCTTCTAACATCACTTTTAGTTGCTTCCTTGTCTGCAAGTAAGAAATGTGCCCTACAAGGCCTCAGCAGTTCTTTTAATGCAAGATACTCAGCGGTATTCACAGATGGCTAACAGAGAGGGGTCCCATTGCCAGCCCACGCCTCAGCAAGATGCTCTCTTTTATTTGGGTGCTGGGTGCATTAGCTGCCTCTGGAATAAGTCTGTAATTAGCTGCCCTAGCGGTATTTGCATAATGGATTTCATTTTGTGCTTAAGTTAATGGTGTTTTTGCAACAGAACAGTAACCTCTGGGTCCCTGGCTATTAAAATAACTGCCACCCTGTAGGGTAGAGCCAGAGCTTTGTAGAAAGTTCAGCTAAGAGACACAGAGAAGATGGGGGAGCTGGGTGGTTAACGTTCTCTTCGCAACACAGGTTGTCTGCCTTCTCCCCGCCCCCCCCACCTGAGTATCTGAAGGCCCCCTGAGGAGGGGGTCTTAAGGTTTAGGGAGAGCCATGGGGGCAACAGGGAAAGGGCTGCCAGCTCACTGCCTGGCATGCAGTGGGTCTGAGGAGCACCCTTATTTTGTTGCTATAGGAGGAGGTATTCAGAGAGGATGAAATGGATTTCTAGGGGTCACTCTGGGAGTTGGGAGCCACACCCAGCATGCAAGATTTTGATACTAGTAGAAATTTAAAAAATCAAGATAGAAACCCCAGGGAGGCCGGATGGTTCAGTGGGTTGGGCGCTCGCTTTGCAGCCCTGGGGACTGAGGATCAAGTCCCGGCCCCGGTCTGTGCGGACCCATGTGCTGAACTGGGGAGTTCACCCAGCTCAGTTCTCTCTCAGTCTCTGTATCTCTCTCTCTGTATCTCTCTCTCTCTCTCTTTCTCTCTGTCAAAAACAATTTAAAAAATAGTAATAATTAAAAAAAAAAAACTTAAAAAAAAAAAAGATAGCAACCTCCTTTTTTATGTCAACCTCTGCCCTAGAAGAATCTCGGATGACCCCACAGCCTTTGCTAGCCTTGGACACAGGGTCTGAACCCAGTCCTGGAACTCAGAGGCTAGCAAAAGCCAACTTGACCAGCTGGGTGATCCGAATGGCAGTGAGCAGCATGCTGCCGGGGTCTGGCACTTCCTTAGGCCCTGTGTCCTTCCATTGCGTTTCAAGTGTTCATGGCACTAACCCCTTACATACTAAAGCAGCTGCAGGTACCAGACCCCAGGATTCAAGAAATTCCTGCCCCACTCCCACCTGTATAATTGGGCTCCAGCTTCCTGCTCCAGCTGGGCCCACGCCTGGTAGCACTCATCCATCATCTGGGTGTAAAAGTCTTCAGGGTATGCCCTTCGGATGATCCGGCTCTGCCCATGGGAGCTCCCTCGGGAATGTGGTAGGAAGAACTGGAAGCAGAGATCAAGACGAACAACAGAAATGGTTGCCCCTTGCACTGCCCACCCCCCTTTAGGAATCAGTTCATCATGCTGTCAACCAAGAGCACTCATTCTTCAAATGTTTTCCTACGTTATTCCTTTATGGCCAAGTTCCTGATCTGGCTATCAGACGGTAACACTAACTCAGCTTCTTTTCTTGCTAACAACATTCACATTCCAAAGTCCTTCTGTTGGTTTGTCTTCAGTCATCCTGCTGCTCTCCCATCCCGCTTAGATTCATGGAGAAGCAGAATTAGAAAGAACTTTTGAGATCATTCCAATGTAAAGCCTCGTTTTATGGACAAAGAAACGGATGCTGACGATTGCTCTGTGGCTTCAGATCACTCAGGACAAAGAAACTGCTTGGAATTTAGTAAAAGTGGAGAATTACCAACAAGGTTGAACAAAGAATCCCTCAGACTTTGAGAAACTGATACATGAAAAAGGTTTTTAACCAATCCAGTGCATTAGTAAGAAGAATCAACCAAAACTAGCCTGGATGGCTGTAGGAAGAACGGGAGGGGAGAAGCCTTGGGAGGTGGGCTGAGTGGACCTGTCTCGGGAAGAACCCTGTGGGCTCCCAGGCCCAGCCCTGCGTGCAGTGGTCACTGAAGACTGTACCAATGGGGCTCACCTTTTCTATAAGGAGAAATAAGACCTAAGTCTTAGGTCCTGTATATCAAACAAAGAGGCTGCTATTATCTGGTGGCAAAATAATAATAACAAAAAAGGGGAAGCAGGGATGGCTCAGTGGGTTTAAGCACTTGCTTTGCAGCCCCAGGGACCGAGGATAGAATCTGGGCCCCGGCCTGTGCAGACCCACATGCTGAACTGGGGTGCACTTCCCACGAGGGAGGCCTCCAGCCCAGTTCCCACCCTGCACAGCCCCGCCCACCTGAGTGGGACAAAACTATGTCAAAAACTGATGACATACAACTATGGAGACTGCTCTGAGCCCTCCCCCTTCCCTCTGTCTCTGTTTCTCTCTCTGTCTGTCAAAAAAACAATAACATAAATCTTTAAAAATAAATAAATAAACCAGAAGCCTCTAAGGGGTTCCAGGGGAGAGACCAAGAATATGCAGGGAAGAGTCCTACTTCTGAAGCTGACAAATCAGCCTTTTCCTCTAGGCAAAATTATCTTTCCTTAACATTACCCAAAGCAGAACCGGGTTTTGTTGGTTTGTTTTTTCTGGGCCAGATCAACAATTTTGGCCCAGAAGAGAGTGGGTGGCAAGAAGGACAGGGCCTGGAACATGCCTAGTCAAGGGCAGAAATAGGGGGCAGGAAAAGGGGGAAATGGGCCCAGGAACTTAGTGTGGGGCTTGGTGGGGGGGTGGGACTTTCCATTGTCATGCGACATACCTGGCAGGGAACCTACAAATTGCAGTTTTGTGATCATGGGGCCCTTTGGCTTCCCCCCTCCAGCCTGCCAACTCTGGAAGCTTCTGCCTAGGGGGAAGAGAGAGAGTCCCCAAGGTCAGGAAGGCAGAGAGGACACGGTACCTGCTCCAGCAGGAGGACCCTCCTCCCGTGTTTGGCCAGGTGGTATGCAGTGAAGCAGCCCTGGATGCCTGCCCCAATCACAATGGCATCACACACGTCTTCCTCAGCGGCCATCATGCCCACTTAGCCGGCTCTATAGCCACAGAACCCACACACGAAGGAAAAGACAAGCAAAGCCAGCCGGAGGAGGAGTAAGGTAAAGTCCAGCCTGGTCAGCATCCCCACAATCCTCTGGGGCCTTGTCCTGCTCTCTGCTCCTTCCTCCACCAAAGCTGGGCACAGGGCACAGGGCACAGGGCTCAGCACCCGCCCTCTTCAGAGCAAAGCTGGGCAGTCTGCAGGGTGAGGTTCAGCCCAGCTCAGCTGCCAGCCTCACCCATGCTTGTATCCCTCCAGCTTTCTATTCTTGGCTCAATTATTATCATGCAAATGGACTCCTTCCAATGCCACCTTCCTGTCTCATTATGATCTTTGTCTCTGGGACTTCGCCCTGGAATTTCAATGCCTCCTAGACCAAACTGGGCACAGGGAATGCTGCCTCTCCCTGCTCGCTTCCCTCTTTTCAGCCAGATTGCCTTTGGAGATTCGAGAGGGCCCAACCAAGAACTTGGCATTGGACCCAGAATAAGGTCCACCTCCCTCATGGGTGGTGAGGTCAGGAGGTAGACGCAGGGCCAACGGAGAGGGCAATTTGGGGATTATGAAATGATTCTCAGCATGTTTTACTTTCGTTTTCTTAAAAGGAGACGAAGAAATGATTCTGAACAAATGGAGAGGACAGAGTGAGGGCAGGAGAGTTCTGAGGCACAGACAGCGACCAGTCACGGGCCTAGAACATGGAGAGACCCTGTAGTGAGCGTTCCCTCCGCCCAGCCGTGCAATGTGCTCAATAAATCCTCCCTCACACATTACGGCAGAGCCAGGACTGGTAGGGCCTGATTCTTTTTATGATTTTTATTTATTTATTTATTTATTTATTTTGACAGAGGAGAGAGAGAGAGAGAGTGAGATACAGAGAGAGAGAGAGAGAGAGATACAGAGACAGAGAGAGAACTGAACTAGGGGAGCTCCCAGCTCAGCACATGGGTCCGCACGGGCTGGGGCCGGGACTCGATCCTCGGTCCCTAGCACTGCAAAGTAAGCGCCCAACCCACTGAGCCATCCCAGCTTCCCCGGGCCTGATTCTTGTACAACATGAGTGTCCTCTTTAGGAAAAGGAAAAGAAAAATTATGAACACAAAATTAGGTGCTCGGACTTGGAAGAGACCATGTAATGATGGAGCCCAGTGGCTGAAGTTTCATTAGCTTCTGGGTAAAACTGCCTCAGCATATGTTGTCTCATTTGATCCTGACAGCTCTTGGGGGAAGGATTTTTATCCCCACTTTTGACATTTAAAGATGGCCCCAAATTCTTTTTTTTAAGATTTATTTTATTGTTTTTGACAGAGAGAGAGACAGAGAGAGAGACAGAGAGAAGGGGGAGGGCCCAGAGCAGTCTCCATAGTTGCACATCATCCGTTTTCTACATGGTTTGGTTCCACACAGGTGGGCGAGGTCTGCACAGGGTGGGAGCTGGGCTGGGGGCCTCCAGCATGGGAGACACGCCCCCTCAAGCTAGGGGCTGAACCAGGAGTACGAGAACCAAACTGGGGGCTGCCCCACATGGAAGGCACACCCCAGTTCAGCATATGGGTCCGCACAGGCCAGGGCCAGGATTCGCTCCTTGGTTCCCACAGTTGCAAAGCAAGCGCTCGACCCACTGAGCCATCTGGCTTTCCTGGCCCCAAATTCTTTGCCCCTCCTCCTATTACAGGCTTTGTGACTGTTTGACCAATAGCATGTGATGGAAGTGACACTGGGACAGCTGGCCAGGCCTTAAGAGGTGAGCGCTGCTTCTTGTCTTGGGGCTCCCTGTTGGAGCCCAGAGTCTCCATGGGAGAAGTGCAGCCACCCTGTGGGAGAGACCCACAGGGAGGCCCTGAGACTCCGTGGAGAGCTGGACACGAGAGTGAAGCCATCTCGGACCCCCCCGCCAAGCCTAGCCACCAGCTACATACCCCTGAGTGACCCAGTTATTGCTACATGGAGCAAAAGAATCACGCAGACAAGGCCCGTCTGGGTTCCTGACCTACACAACCATGAGATACACTAACATGATGGTTGTGTTTAGCTACTACATTTGGGGGTCGTTCTTATGCAGCCGTAACCGAAATAACCACTTTACAGCCAAAGCCCTCCATTCTTAGAGGTGATAACTCACCCAATGCCATGTACCTGCCAAACCTAGGCGCTGAAACATGAACCCAGGTTTGTCTGCTCCGGAACCTGTTTCCTTAACCACTAAGCCATACTGGAGAAGAGTCAGAACTTGCAGTGATGATTCTGGTTTGAGTAGTTTGCTGTTTCTGTCATTCTGTGAGTGGGACAAAATAACGGAGCCGGAAATCCATGTGGCCACAGGGTGCTGGCCGCCTCTCAGCAAAGAAGCCCCCGGAGTGTCCTCTCAGTCAGCCCTTCCTTTCCTTGCAGGACAGGGGCCCAGAGGGGGTATCCTATGACTGGGTTTTTTTTCTTTTCTTTTGAAAACAACTACTCTATCTCAAATGAATTAAGTGCAAGTGACTTTCTGGGACACTAAACTAGGCTTTAAACATAAATAAACAAACAATGACTCTCGAATCCAGTAGTCATCTCAATTCCACCTCACCCCTCACCCACATGGACCGTAGGGACAATATAACTTCTACCTCACAAATGGACAGCAGAGGGCAAGGCAGACATAATGGAGAAAAATGTCCTATTAAAGTGTATAAAGGCTTGCTATAAATACAAGTGCTATAGAAAAGGTTAGCCCCTGGATTTCCCTTGATAAGATGTCAGAGGAGATCAACAGTTTACACACAAGGAAGAGCAGATAGTAGATCCTCTCATGGAAGTGTGCCCAGTCCCACAAGCAATGAAAACAAAGAAATTAAATAACTGCAAGGCATGCTTATGTGCCTACTCCAAGAGCAAAAATAAATAAAGATGATAAAATCGGGTGTTGGCAGTGCTGTGGGGGACAGACAGTCCGGGCCTTCTAGAGAATGGCGGGGGGAGTGTGTGTGGATGGTAACATCAAACCTTCTGACCTCAAAGGCAGCTCGGGGAACTATACTTGAAGGAAATATCCAAGGGGAGACAAAGCTGTGTATGGATACAGTCATAGCTGTGCTGTTACAATAGAAAACATGGAAAACAGCCCAGACACAGGGAACAACTACCCCAGCTCGGGCTTGGTGACACAATGGAATACTATGTAGCAATTCCAAGTGACAAGTGTGAGGACTGTGTGCTCCACAGAAACGTGTACATGAAATTACACTGAGGAGAAAAGCAGAACACAACAGACACACAGATCACAACCACAAGTTAAATGTGTGTGTTATCAATGATCTAAAGAGCATTTGGCCTGGCAATGGCGCTTACCGCTCATTAGTTTCCATATTCTGTAAAAATTGTGCTTCCATTGACAGTTTGTAAAAGGAGGAGAAGTACCCCTGGGGACACCGATGCTTTAGATCTCTTTGGTCACTGGTTCCAGGGCCTGAGCAAGTTCTTCCTTTGTTCTAATCTCAGCCCTTCCTGCTGCCCCCACATGTCTTATTGTTCATCCTCCGGGGAAGCTACAAAGCAGCTGACACCCCCTGGCCCCTCCTCTCTTTAATATAATATCCCTTCAGAGATAGAATGACAATTTCATTTCCCCACGTCTATTTCACAAGCCGGCCCTGGATTCCTGGACTCAGGCATCACGCTGCTTGTTAAGAATTTCAAACGGCTCCTCCCAAAGCAGATCCTGGCGGTGGCCCAGCCTTGAAATGAAAAGCAAATTGACTTTGGAATGCTTCCTCTCTCTCTCTCTCTCTCACGGTTGCAGTCCTTGCGGCTGGGCTGTCCGGACAGGGGCGGGGAGCGGGATGCGGTCCCCTTACATCTCCTGTTAACCCCCATTCTTACGTCTCATGTAACCCCCTACACCGTGCAGCCCTGTGTCCTGGGGCAGAGCCACTGAGGCTGCAGGGCTGGAAGGCTCATCTGACGACGTGACTGACATTTTTGCAGATGGGGTGGGAGAACCAGCCAGGGAAGCTCTGCAGCTCAGAAATAACAGAGGAGAGAGAGATAAGGGAGACCTAGGAGTTGAATGTCAGGCTCTTTCTGCCCCTCTTCACCAAGAAGCCGAAGCCTGGGGCAAAGAGGCAGGCAGGCCCACCACAAGTGGCTCCTCTGTACCCAGCTGCTGGGGGTGTTTGGGTCCGTGAATGAGCAGCGAAAACGAAGACCAGCACAGCTGGAGTTGCACATGGTCTCTGTACACACTGAAGACCCACCGATGGTCTCGGGTTTCATTCCCTCCTCCATACCTGCTCCCTTTATCCCAGGTCATGCAGCCACCTCCCCTCAGCTAGATTCTTGCATTAGACTCAAAACCAGTCTCCCCACCCCATCCTCGCCCCTCTTAATTAATCTATCCTGCCATATTCCTACCAGAGTCCTCTGTCCACACGGTAAGTCTGAACAGGTCACTCCCCTGCTGAAAATTCTTTTTTTTTTTTTTAACTGAACTGGGGGCCTCACCGCATTCGGGAAGCACTCCCCAGTTCAGCATGTGGGTCCACCTGGGCCTGAGCCGGGATTCGATCCTCGGTCCTCAGGGCTTCAAAGCGAGCGCTTAACCCGCTGAGCCATCCCGGCTTTCCCTGAAAATTCTTTAACAGCTGCCTGTTTCCTACTCACTCCTTAATCAGCACACAGGGCAGTTTGCGTTCTGGCATCTGCCTGCTCCTGCAGCCGTACCAAGGGTCCTTCCGCGCTGTGCTTTTTAGGACCCAGTAACCCTGAGCTAGGAGAGCTTCCAGCATTTGCTATGATTCCCAATCCTCAACATCCCCACGGCCTCTTGCGTGGCCTCTCTCCTACAGTCCCTTCCCACACTGCGTAGTCTCAGCAATAAAATGAGCATAATGTATGGTTACTGCTTGCTACCTGCCTGCCCCCTAGCTCCTTAGGGGAAGGGGTCTTCTTTTGATTGTCTATTTGCATGGGTTACACAGACATGTGGAACAATTAAAAGGTACAAAAGAGAACACGGTGAAAGGGAGTCTTCCCACCCTGTCCTCAGCCACTTCATTCTTCTCTTCACAGGCAATACTGTTACTATTTTCTTTTGTATCCTTCCAGAGATGTTCTATGGGCATGCAAACATAGTTATAATGTTTTTATTTTTTAATAATCTCAGAAGGAGCATACTATATAGCACCTTGCTGTTTCTGTTTCCTCTGTCTTGGCTTCCACATGAATCAGATGGAGCAGGCACATTCTTCCTGATGGCTGCATAGTATTCCATAGTATCAAGGAGACATTTGGGATGGAGAAGACACCCTCTACTCGTGTGGAATGAGGGTGGGTTTCTCTGGCTGTCATAGGCCCCCAATAATTATGTGGCTCTCCAGCCATCTAATATCTGGGCTGGCCCGGCAAGGCACATTCTGTGGGCTACTGAGGATAGTACCCACCTTCAGGCCAGGAGGTGGAGGGGGAGAGGGTGGGACACCCGGAGACAGACCCTGCTTTCTGCTTCCTGCTTGCCTTTGCTTTTGCATTTGTTAAATGGCAGATATTAAGGTCAACTCTGCTCCCTCACGATACAAGAGTTTGATGGCTACACAGTCTCCAGAGAAAGGAGGAAAATAAGTGAAGTCCTAAAAATTGGGACTGAAACCTCTGAGAAAATATTAACTCATCATTTGGCTGATCCACCTATGAAAGTGTGCTCCCAAACCTCACTGGGACAGGAAGAAATGCAGAAAAAATGAGGGAGGAGGGTTTCATTGTCTTAAGGAAAAACGTCCCTGAAGATGAACATGGAAATCTTCTTTAAAAAAAAAAAGAAAAGAAAAGATTTATTATTTGAGACAAGGTATAAGAGAGAGACAGAGAGAAGGGGGGAGGGCCCAGAGCAGTCTCCATAGTTGTCTGTCATTAGTTGTGACATGGTTTCCTTCCACATAGGTGGATGTGGGGCCACACAGGGTGGGAACCTAACTGAGGACCTTCCACGAGGGGGTCGAGAACCTTCTCCACTGAGTCATCTCACTGGTTATCAGTTGCACCACAGGTCAGCATATGGGGTTTGCATGGGTCAGGGCCGGGAATTGAACCCCAGACCTCATGATTAGCAGGCAAGTGCTCAACTGCTGAGCTATCCGGGTAGCCCCTGGAATCTTCTTAATCTTATCTCAAGGTTTTTCTATCCCAGTTCTATTCAAATAGGTGTGCATATTTGCACACTCATCTAACTATGGTGCCCTAAGAAACACCCCAGTGTTCATGAAGTAGGTGTCTTTATACATATACACAGTAGACTCTCCATTAGCCAGAACTCAAACAACTGCCAGTTGCTTGAGATTTTGCTGGTTGCTTGAGTTCTGGGGTTAATAGAAGCTCCTGACATCTATCTGGCATATACCAATCCCCATGGGTGCTGGTTAACTGAGAGTCCACTGTACATCTGAGTGGGTCTATTCCCACCACTAGGCTTCTGAATGGTCCCATTGAAGTTTAGCAGACTGGGAGGAGGTGGTAACGCAAAGAGTGCTGAGAACGGATCTCCCACGTCTCAGGTGAGGAGACACCATGTGCAGCCTCTGCCAGGAGCCCCTCCTCCCTTCTCTGGAAAGACACTCTTGCATGTCTCTCCCATGCTTCGTAGCCTGGGTATCAGGATGCTCTGAGGCAGGGAGTCGCCAGTAGGAGCGAGGCTGGGCGGGAAAAGTAAAGTACCTTTCCTATGGATCAGGCTGGCCTGACAGGTGACAAATGACCACCCCAATTCAGTAGCACGCAGAAAGATTAACTCCAGGGATTCAGCTCTTGGCATTCTCCACTTTTTAAGCAAATACGGTGCTCCCTTCTCCCACCTCTTCAGCACGGCTGCTGGGGTTGCTGTTTTTTAGGGAATGAGGATGGATATGGGAGCATCGATCTTCCCCATACTGTACTGCCAGGCCTAGGGTCAGACACGCAGAAAACCAGACGGGAGCCGGAGAGGGGAAGCAGGAAGGGAAGCAGAATTCTGGCCAGCAGCCCCCCAGTCATCTTGCACCCCTGTTTTCTGCTTGTTGCCTCCAGGCTGACCCCCAAAGTCAGTGCAGCCCATCTCCTGCAGCACAGTGTCCACAGGACTCACCTCGCTTTTTTTTTTTTTGTAAGATTCATTTTATTTTTGACAGAGACAGAGAGGCAGAGAGAAGGGGGAGGGCCCAGAGCTCTATAGTTGTACATCATTAGTTTTCTACATAGTTTTGTTCCACAGGTGGGTGGGTACAGGCTGCACAGGGCAGGAACTGGGCACCGGGGCCTCCTACATGGAGGCTCGCCCTGCTAAGATTCAAACAGGGGCCACACCCCAGTTCAGCATATGGGTCCGCACAGGCCGGGGCCAGGATTCAATTCTCAGACCCCAGGGCTGCAAAGCGAATGCTTAACCCGCTGAGCCATCCCGGCTTCCCTTACAATTTTTTAACAAAAGATTTGGTATAGATCACCAGCTCCTAAAAAGGAGGCGTTACTTCTGCCGGACCCTGTATATCAGTTCCCCAGTGTCTCCTCCATTTACATTCCCTGTCCCCTTCCTTCACAGATACAGAGTGAAAAAAAGTGGGCAACTGTCAACAAGAATGAGCACCTCCTTTGAGGGCAGCAAGATTAGGGATCTCATAATAGCTACAATGACAGTCAGGTTTAGGGCTGGACCAGCCAGGCTGTGGCTGAAGAGCCAATGGACACAGAGCCCTCAAACAACGCCATGAATTGGAATAAGAAGAGAATTTTGCTGACCAGAGGCCTTTAGGGAACCACTATATTTGATTAAAAGGAGGGGTATTTTGATAAAATGCAGGTATAGGCTGTGCTATCCCCCCCACCACCACCAAGGTTAACTGCCTCCAGCTGAGCATGGGTCCTGCTTATTTCACAGCTATTGTTTTAAAGAACAGGGCCTGCAGTTGCCCACCAGCGCTGCATTGCTCTAACAATAACGTGGTCCTCAGTGCATGCTTCCTCTTGGTAGCACCTGATCTCTTCAAATAAAGTGCTGAACAAATATTTAAAGGAAATCCGTTTTCTCTCTATAGGAGGGCAAGAAACTGACAACACAAGTTGCCTCTGGGGAGTGACGCTGGGTGGAATCTTATGATACACACAGAAAAAGGCTTAGAAAACAAACAAACAAACACTGTACAGACCACTTCGAGCCTGAGGGGCCTCAGGGATGGACTCTTGGCATTGTCAGAATCCCGCCCACACCTAAGCTCCCAACCACAGTCAGGGTTTTGGCCTGAGTAGGACCAAAACCCACAGAAAGCAAGTGAAAGGTGGTAGGCAGCACCTGGAAATTTAGAGACTATAAAGGGGATAGGATTGTGGGGCCCAAACTAGGTCTCATCTCATGGAGCAGGGTTCTTATACAGAACCTTAAAAGCCTCTGTGCTAACTTTGCCTTGGCATGGTTAATACAGCCAATAGCTACCCACTTCCTGCCTTGTCCTTGGACTCCCTCTCTCTGTCTCTCTCTGTGTCTCTGTCTTTGTCTCTCTCTCTCTCTGTCTCTGTCTCTCCATTTATTATACTTGTCCACCTATTTTCTTTTTTTTTTAAGATTTATTTTTATTGTTTTTTTTGACAGAGACGGACAGAGACAGAGAGAAGGGGGAGGGCCCAGAGCAGGTTCCATAGTTGTATGTCATTAGTTTTCAACATAGTTTCATTTCACACAGGTGGACAGGGGCCACGCAGGGCAGAAACTGGGCCGGGGACCTTCCACATTGGAAGCTTGCCCCAGCAGGAACCGAACTGGGGGCCTTCCACCTGGGAAGCACCCCAGTTAAGCGCATGGGCCGGGGCTGGGACTCAATCCTCAGACCCCAGTGCTGCAAGGTGAGTGCTCAGCCTGCTGAAGCATCCCAGCATCCCCCAGAATTTCAGTTTTTGAATCACTGACTCAATTTTGTCAGTTCCTTTGAATATAGTGTTTTCAAGTCCCAAGTTGAGTTTGTTTCTTTCTAGAAAAATATCTGATAAATATGCAAGAATTTGAAGCCAATTGCTGTCCCGAAACTTTGGCACAAGAGGGAAATAATGGTCTTCAAAAAGTATCTGGACTTCATGTCTAAGTTCAAACACCTGTGTAAGTACTTTGCCACAAGATAGCCACCTTATCTCCCTACCCAAAAGTAATGTTCTGTGAATGCTGTTCATTTCTTCACACAGCGCTTTAAACAATCTGGAGTTCCGTGGTTGTGACTTCATACAATTTACAACTTTCACAGCCTCATCAAGAACATCTTTCAGTTCACTAGGAAGAGACTTGGATGTAGGACTTTGTCTATGAATGCAGCAGTGACTCCATGGTACATGGGGAGCTGCTTCATTAATTTGGCCACATAGGCCTATAAAACCACCTGAAGTAGGCTTGCCTTCGTCAGTGCAAACACAACAATTCGACCAACTAACATCCTTTTCAATGAAACAACCATTGAGTGCATTAAAAATACCTTCGCCTGTGGTACTCTCTGTCAATGGGTAACAAAGCAACAGGTTTTCCTCAATTTCATTTCCTACCAAGTACCTCACGATGATGAACAAAATAGATAAATCAGCAACATCTACACTTTCATCGACCTGGATGGAAAAGAATTTACTTTTTCTAATTCTGTCTGCTACTACAGCTTCAGCATCGTCAGACATTTCCTGAATTCATTGAGGCATTGTCTTGTTTGAAAAAGAGATAGTATTGATTTTGCAGGCATGTTCTTCCCCCAAACATGTAAAATATGCTATCCTTAATACAAGGAGAAATTAAATCTTCAGCTGCAGTATGGTTTTTACCACATTTAGCTATGCAATGAACAATAGGGTATGAAGCTTCAACTGCATTCTCATTGTCTTTCTTTCCTGACACCATGTATGAAGTAACAGTTGGATACTTTTCTAAGCACTGAAAATAATGTATGTCTTTGTTTTTATACATAGGATGTTTAGTTTCTAAATGTTGCATGAGGAGAGAGGGTTTCATGCAACCGTTGGATAATATTTCCCCACACACAACACACAAAAGCTTAGGACAGTCATCATCCCTACAGATGAAAACCCATATTTAATATACTCTTCAGAGCATTTCCTTTTCTTCTGTGTAGTATGTGAGGCACGCACCTTTTTACAGTCTCCCAGTGTGGGTGTACGCATAGCTGCAGATGCACATTGAGAAGTACTTGGCAACAGGTGATAAGCCACATCAAGTTTGGGTTTTTTAACTATTTCTGTTTTCAACCACTTATCCATAATCACTGATAGGCTTAAAAATCACTGACAATAATAACTGAAACTGTTACAAATTAAATAAAAACACTACTTGAAAAGAATCATGATTAAAGACAATGCACTTACTTTTACTCAATCAATAACTGAACTGATCAAACAGTCTGGCTATGGATGTTTTTATATGTTTGGGGAAGTTCTGACAACATTGAAAATGGATTGTTCTGAAACGGTGTAGTGATTGGTAGAAGAGCGGTTTGGGGGAGGGTTCATAGGCACACCCTCACCAATCATCATTCACTAATGTGATCTAATTTTGAAGTGTCTCCATTAACGGTGATTCAAACTTAACAATTATTGTTTCATAACTAACATTTTGCGCATTTTTACTTTACTTGTTTTTTCGCCATTACTGATTATTTTTCGCGTATTCCTGAATGGTCCAGCATGTACCCCTGGGGGTATATGTACCACCGTTTGGGAACGAGTATACTGGGCCCTGGCCCAGTGCTTTTATGGAGAATGGGCAAGCATGTGGTTCATTCCATGTTGCAAACAACAGCATTCGCCACCCTCAGCCCTGCAAAGAAAGAGAACAAATGTGACCCCCAGTGGGAAGAAATTGTAGTCCCTGGAAATCATTGAAGAAGCTATTTGATTTATTCTAATTCCTACTGATATTCTGGGCCACATTCATAAACCTTAGAACTAGAAATGAAGTTCCCCCTGGCCTCGCTGCCGCTGCTCACCGAGGGTTCAGAGAAAGTGTTTCCACTTTCCCTTGACTGAGAGAGAGCTGAGAATAAAAGAAAAATAGAAGCCCCCCCTGGAGCATTGATGGAAGAGAGGGGCAGCTCCTCAGAAAGAAAGGAAGTGATCTAGAAAAGGCTGATATTGATGGAGCAGAGAGGGGGTATGTGTGTGCGTGTGTGTGTGTGTGTGTGTGAGTGTGTGTGCGTGTGAGTTCACATATAAGAAAAATATTCCATTTTTAAGGCCATATGGAAAATAAATACATATGTTCTGCGTACATAGAGAAAGGGAAAGTAGGAAAATCTATGGTTCGTTTTAGGAGCTCTGACACAAGATGAGGGAAGGAAAGAGGGTCCATGAGATGTAGTTGCAACTCCTGGGGTTCTACTTTTCCTAAGCAGAACCTACTATCTTCTGGAGTCTGGGCCAGGGACAGAAAAAAAAAGGGGTCCTAGAGGAGAATGGAAAGAAATGAAAGGTAAAAGCTTCCCAAAGGACCACACAGAAGATACAAGGGCTGTCGTTATTAACTACACTGGTGGCTGAGACTGGAGATTCCCACTGGGAACCGCTTACGGTACCCTGGGTACTGATGCAGACACCCCTGCAGGAATGCTTTCCCTTGCGGGTCTCTGGTCTTTGAGAAATGCAGTTGGAACCAACTCAGATGACCCTGGCCAAGCACCTGAGGGATGTAGCAGTTAGCCAGGGCGGGTCTCAGTGGTCTCCAAAGCAGCAAGACACTTAAAAGTCACTTTTGTATTTAAGATTTTATTTTATTGTTTGAGAGAAGATGGATGTGGGGCCACACAGGGCAGGGACCGATGAGCTATCTCAGCATCCCTAACAGTCACTTTTAATTTGATGTTTGTACCTTTATATTAAAACATACTAAACCAGGGGAAGCCGGGATGGCTCCATGGGTTAAGCACTTGCTTTGCAGCCCTGTGGACAGAGGACTGAATCCTGGCCCTGGCCCGTGTGGACCCATATGCTGAACTGGGGTATGTGTCCCATGCAAGAGACCCCTAGTTTGGTTCTTGCCCCCTGCCCCCTGGTTCAGCCCCTGGCTCAAGGGTGTGTGCCTCCCATGAGGGAAACCCCCAGCCCAGTTCCCACTCTGGGTAGCCCCAGCCCACCTGTGTGGAACAAAACCATGTTGAAAACTGATGACGTACAACTATGGAGACTGCTCTGGGCCCTCCCCCTTCTCTCTGTCTCTCTCTCTGTTTCTGTCTCTCTATCTCTGTCAAAAACAATAAAAAATAAATCTTTTAAAAAAGTTAAAAATAAAACATACTAAATTAAATATTTTCTTTTCTTTTTTTTAAATTTATTTTTATTGTTTTTGACAGAGAAGGAGAGCTAGAGAGATACAAAGACAGAGAGAAGGGGGAGGGCCCAGAACAGTCTCCATAGTTGCACATCATTGGTTTTTCCATATAATTTCATTCCACAGGCGGGTGCAGGGCTGCACAGGGCAGGAACTGGGCCGGGGTCTCACCCCAGTGAGAACTGAACTGGGGGCACTCCCCAGTTCAGCATATGGGTCCGCACAGGCCAGGGCCGATTTGATCCTCGATCCCCGGGGTTGGAAAGTGAGTGCTTAACCCACTGAGCCATCCCGGCTTCCCCTAAACCAAATATTTTCAAATGAGCATTGTTCTCTTCAAAGTAATTATCTGGAGAGATTGTGTAGTTAATCCAGTGAAAATCAAAGTGTGGCCCAAATCACCTTGTAGGGCTCTAAGTGAAATCCCTCAGAACCAGTTTACAGCCCAGGCAATACAAGTCACATTATTTTATAGGGGTTCCTTCTTTCCCATAACTTGATTTATCAGACCTGTTTTCCGGTAACTCTAGGCCCTTTCCAAACGCCAAATCCTCTGCCAAGCTGCTTTCTCAGAGTGGTTTGGAACAGCCCTTGGAGGGCAGGATTGTTCAATAGGAGGGCGGAGGTATCATTAATTAGTAGCAAAAGAGAGGAACACACAAAAGGAAGAATTGTTGTATTAATGTAATACAAATCTGAGGGAAGTTTTTCTTCTTTTCACCTTATGTTGATAGAAATGTTTCTGGGTTTTTTTTAAAGATTTATTTTATTGTTTTTGACAGAGACAGAGAGACAGAGAGTCAGAGAGAGACAGAGAGAAGGGGGAGGGCCCAGAGTAGTCTCCATAGCTGTACATCATCATTTTTCGACATGGTTGCGTTCCACACAGATGGGCGGGAGGCCTCCCACATGGGAAGCACATCCCAGTTCAGAGCATATGGGTCTCCACGGGCCGGTGCAAAGCGAGCGCTTAACCCACTGAGCCATCCTGGCTTCCCCCCTTTTATTTATTTATTTTTTAAGGATAGAATAAACAAAATGTGGTATAGTCGTACAATGGACTATTATTCAGCCTCAAACACGAGTAGGAGTGAAATTCTAACACTGAAGGCAGCATGAATGAACCTTAAAGACACTATGCTAAGTAAAATAAGTCAGACACAAAGGGACGAATGCTGTAGGATTCTTCTTCTCTGAGGTTCCGAGAGTAGTCCAGTCCATCGAGACAGGAAGCAGCACAGTGGTTGCGGAGGGCTAGGGGAAGGGGAATGGGGATTTACTGCTCGACAGGTACAGAGTTCAGTTTGGGATGGTGGTGACGGCTGCACAACAATGTGCATGTAGTTAATGCCAAGGAATTGTACATTGAAAAGGGTTACAACGGTCATTGTTATGTTGTATAAATTTTACCCCAATAAAATCGAAGTGTGGGTAACAAAATCAAATAGACTCTCAAAAGGTGGACCCGTGACATCACTGATGTTATTCGGAAGTGCGGTGGCATGAGCCAAGGTCCGTGGAAAAGACCCCAAAGCTTCTTTCTCTGGAGGAAGAGCAGAGGGCTGGGGTCAGGCAGCTGGCTGTCAGCGCTGCTCTGAGGAGGCTCTGGGAAGGGGTCACCTTCTCCGGGTCTCCCATCATGCCGTGCACCTGCCCAGCCGCTGTGAGGCCTCTGCCAGCCCTGGAGCGCCCCCAGCACAGCCTGGGCTTCCTGACCTGGCCTTGGGGGACTGAGCTGCTCCCTTGACAGCGGCAACGAGGAGCCACAGCAAGTTGTGGCTCTGCTGGCCAGGAGGCTGCTGAGATGGCTTTTTAATCCTCCAACCGTGCCATCCTAGTGATTGCTTTTATTAGGAAATGTAATGAAAAAGACTATATGAAACCCCTGCCAGAAGAAAAAAAAAAAGGAAAAAAAAGAAAGCTAATAAGATTTTGCACCAAGTGTGGCGAGAAAAGAAAGGGGGGAAAAGGCACATTAGGAGTCAGATAATGAGATAAATGAAAGACCGCAGGGAAGATCATTTTTGCAGACTTGCTGGATGGTTGTGAAATGTTTAATTTGCTGAATTCTCTTTTTGCGTTGTTCCCGACTCTTCCTCAATCTGGTTTTTCACTCTCTGCCTCTCCCTCGCTTCCTTGGTTTCGCTGTTTAAGCTCTTGTTTTTCCAGTGTGAGTGTGTCTTTGCACCATGGCCATACACTGCCTCTCAGATCGTGGGTAGCTCTACCGTGGCAGCGAGGCCACCGGTCAAAGGCAGCAGGACAGAGGAGGGGCTCCTCCACCCCTCACCTCCACACACACCTGCTAACACTCATCTTCTAGGGAGCTGCTGTGATTTGGCTGAAGTGGGAGGAAGAGGGAGAGAACAAGGGAAGAAGGAGGGGAAAATAGGACTGTGGCCAAGCAAGCGCAGAAGATCAAAGACCAGGGAAGGAAGAAGGAAGAGAAAGCCTCCCCCCCCCCCACCCCCCGCTGCTCCTGCAAATCGATTCTTCTGGTCTGTGCTCCGAGTGGCTGAGCAGAATGCCACCTCCGTGGGATGCCAGGCCTGACCAGAAGGACTCTGGGGCAATGGGCAGGCCAGCTTGCTCAGGACCACTGGACCTGCAGGGAGAGGGCCCACTTCCCTGGGCCGACCTCTCACCTCCCAAGCTTTAAGTTCCTCTCCAAAACCGAGTTTCGCTCCCTGCTTTGGCAGACACCTTCCTCCTGTCCCACACGTGGGGATTGTTTGCTCCTCTGCCCCAGTCCCAGTTCCCGGCTGCAGCTGGAGGGGTCAAGATGGACACAAGGACTTGCTTCCCCGGGGCAGGGGAAACCTGTGAAAGTACAGGGATGAATGGCTCAGGATGGAGGCACCTGGTCAGTTATTAGGAAAATCCCACTCTAGCCTCCATCCTTTGCTCCTGCCTCAGTGGGGACGGTCTGCTCTATTTCCCTCCCAGGAAACTCATCTCTCCCTGTGGTCTGGCTCCTGCATAAGCACGCTGCTGGCTACCTGGGGAATGAGCACCTCCTCTCCGGCCACAGCAGAAGATAAAAGAGCGATGAGCATCAACAAGGTCCATGGGACTGAGAACCCATTAGAATCAGGCAAAAGACCAGGTGACATCATATCCATGTCACTAGGACTCTGGAGAGTCACAGAGTAGCCTCCAGGAACCAGGGGAGTCTGACAAGGGGGCCCCAAGCCAGGCTGGGCAGAAGGGGAAGGGGGCTGGGACATAAGGTGGATTGGGACAGAGATAAGCATTCCCAAGAGGGAAGATGACATGGATTCAACGTTTGTTGGGAAGGGGTGGCTGCAACTTGATTGTGGAGTAAAGTAAGCTGGGAATAAGTGTGAATACAGATAGTGCTTCCTACTCCTGAGGTTTTAGGAGCCAGAGGATATTTACTCACCTAACCCTCACCACAGTCCCCTGAGGTTGGTGCTACTGTTAACATCTCCATTTTACGCAGTGGAAACTGAGACATGGTGAGAGGGAGGAGCCAAGGTCACAAATTCCAAAGTCTGGGCCCTGGACCACTTGTCCCTACTCCCCCTTCAGAACAGGAGGCAGGTTTGGCCACGTAGTGGAGATGAGTCAAGAAGGAGAATAGCTCTGTGGTTAAGAACATGGACTTGTGGGCTAGACAGCTGCACACTGACGAGCAGTGTGACCTTGGATAAGATTCTTAGAACGTGAGGTCACCCCTTAGCGTGATGTTCAGAGTGACTGAATGCGTGGAGGTTAGAACGCCGGCACAGTGCCTGGTCCCTGAACTCAGTCAGTGGCAGTTTTTCATGTTGTTACTCTCCGCTTCCCATGAGAGGAAGGGAACATTTTCCATGCGTGGCAGCTGGCAAACGTCAACTTCCCACCTCTGGTGTCCTACCAGAAACACTGGACATGAGCCCTCCCAAGGACTTTCTTAGGGGTACACACAGTACAGTCACTCTGCCTGAAGCCTCCCTCCCCTGCTCTGACCAGGTGGACCCAGGGGTTTCCAGGCCAGGAAGCACCCCAGTCCTACAACTCATTGTGTTGTTCCAGGGAGTGTGTGTTGCCGCCCTCGTTTCCCGCCTCCTTCCATCTGATTTTCTCTTGATGGAGAAGGCACAAATTAGGCAGAAAGAAAAATGTTGACAGTTCTCAGCCCTCCCTGGCTTGAGATAAAGAGAAATACATTCGCGGTTGAAGCTTTAGGCGGATCAAGCACAGTTTGCGAGATGCTTCAAATGTTTTATTCATCTCACCAATGAGATGCAATCTTGGGCTTTCTCTTTTCACCCCATCAATAGGACGCCTCGGCTATGTGGGGATGCCAGGCTCCAGGAGGAAGGGGCATTTTCAGAACACCATCTCTTCAATATGAAGTCAACAAGTCTCTCAAGTCCCTCTTCTTTCTCCTGAAGTTTTCCAAGTGCAATGGGTCACCTTGCTGGAGAATCTAAAGGTGAGACTCAAGCAAGCACTTAGACTCCCAGAGAACAGTGACTGTGACACTTAGAGGAGGCAGGAGCTGAGGACAATGCCCTGGAAAGTCCTCTATGTGACATGTGA
The DNA here is from genome assembly GCA_004027555.1 of Craseonycteris thonglongyai. NCBI lineage: Eukaryota > Metazoa > Chordata > Mammalia > Chiroptera > Craseonycteridae > Craseonycteris > Craseonycteris thonglongyai. The sequence continues at coordinate 39,978 of PVKE010005440.1, forward strand.
ACTTGAGGGCTGTCACTCCACGGGCTGGAAGAGCAGTGAGCTCAGCCACACCTTTAGCTCTGCAGATGGTGGGCAGCACGCCCCCTTCACTTGGATGCCTGGAGGAAGGATAGACTCAGGTGCTTGCTGCATAGCTCTAGACCTTGTGAACGGGACTGGCCCAGGCCCCTGTCCCACCGGCCTAAAAGTTCCACCTTCATTCCTTGTTCCTCCTCTTTATGCCTTTGGCCACTGAGGTCCCCTCTGGGCTCCTGCTCGCATTCCAGGGTTCTGAGGCACCAGTGCAGGCTCCCAAACTAGACACTGCCCTCTCCTTGCACTTCACCCTGAGAAGAAACTGCCCCGCCCTCCTGTGGTGTTGCCCCTCTATCTCACAAACCTTACACTTGTGCTGTGTGGACAAATGGGAAGTTAGGGTGGGAGCAGGTTCTGATGGTGGAATGGGAGATTGGAATAGCCCAGAGAGAAGGAAATTTGATATGAGGGATCAAAAAGCCTTAAAGTGAACGATACCCTTTGACCCAGCAATTTCATTTCTTAGGAACTACCCCAAGGAAACATTAGACATGTGTGCCAGCTTTGTTGAAAATAGCAAACATCTGTCCCAGCTTTGTTGAAAATAGCAAAACTTGGGGAAGCTGGGATAGCTCAGCAGGTTGAGCAGCCCCCAGGGTTGGAGGATCGAATCCTGGCCCCGGCTCATGTGGACCCATATGCTGAACTATGGTGTACCCCAGTTCAGGTCTCCTAGTGTAAACTCCATGCAGGAGGGCCCCAGCTGTCAAAAACAATAAAAATAAATCTTAAAAAAAATAGCCAGGAAACTATCTAATTGTTACCAACCAATATCACCCCATTAAATTTAACAATAAAATATAATAATATTAAAAAAAATAGCAAAACTTGCAAACACAAATAAAGTGTTGCTTAAATAATACCCTTCTGATGTAATCATTTAAAAATCAGATTTTGGAGGAAGCCAGAATAGCTCAGCAGTTGAGTGCTTGCCTCGCAATCGCAAGGACCAGAGTTCAATTTCTGGCCCATGCAAACCCCATATGCTGAACTGCAACGCAACTGGTAGCAGCTGTGAAGGCTCAGTGGCAAAGGTTCTTACCTCTCATGGGGGAGGTCTCTGGTTCAGTTCCCACCCCGTGTGGCCCCACACTTACCTGCATGGAATGAAACCATGTCACAACTAATGATGTACAACTATGGAGACTCCTCTGGGCCCTCCCCCTTCTCTCTCTCTTTCTCTCTCTTTCTCTTTACAATCAGATTCTGGAATATTGGGAGGAAGCAAGATACAATTATATTTTTATTCTAAAAAATTTTAAATAATTAAGATAAAGAGAAGATCCCCCTTAATCCTAACCCAATCCTGTTCCTGGCAAGGTGCTCATTATTAGCATTTAGCATGTATCCTCTCAGACCTTCATTTTTAAAGAATCATATTCAATGTAAACAAATAATAAAATCAGGTTATGCAAGTTTGTAACTATAAATATGTGTGTCTATGCAAAGAGAAAAGTTTCGCTGAGTATGGACCAAAATGTTAACAGTCTTCAGCTCTAAATAGTGGAATTGTATATGATTTTTATTTCCTTCTGCAGGAATTCTTATATTTTTTGCATGAACAGAGACGAGAAACAATGCTATTTTTAAATATAGTAAAACAAGGAATTGATAACATTGGCTGCCTCTGAGGAGTAAGAACAACTGTTCACCGTGCACTCTTTAATGCCTTTCGAATGTTGCACCTTAGGCACGATTACCTATTCAAAAAAATGAATCTTTTTTTCATTTTATTTTATGTGGCCAATAAAATAAAATCAGGGGGCTGGTGAAGAAGAGACCTCGGAAGGATGGCAAGCCCTGATACTCTGAAATCTGTAAAACACTTTAGGCTGTGGTTATAGTTTCTGAATCTGCTCAAGAATTCACTCCAATAGTGCTTGTCTCTGTCTCCCCAGGAAAGGAATTAGGGCTTATAACCTGGAAGAAATGAGGTAGGGTCTAAAATTAACCAGGCTGCCAGCCAGAAATAACTTGGTAATAATTTACAGCCTAGCAACAGTAATGACTCAGTTGAGCTCGTTTTCATACTTTTTCAAAGTACTTTTCATCTCCCTTTGGTTTGCCAACATTTCCCTGGGGCTACCTAAGGCTGTCAGGTTCCTGGGCCAAAGACCTGGCCTTGAGGGCCGTTGCTTGAAGTCTGCCCGAAAGATCCCCGTTTCCCAGGGGTGGGTGTTGGGTCTCAGATAACAGTCCTCTCTCCCTCTTCCCAGGGCCCAGCTCATCCACCAGCACCGCCTCAGATTCCTAACTTGTAAAATGAGGGTCAAAACTCAGCCTTGCCTCATAGACTGGTTGTGCGATGTGGGTGATGGCTGACAGACTATATGGCACAGGTGCTGCCCAGTCAGAACAGAGGGTCCCCAGAGCAGGAGCAGCTTCCAGGCGTCCACCTGTGGGCGAGGATCTAGACAGTGAGATGGGAGGGCCCGATGAGGCCTGGGATCACCACTATGTATCAGCTGACGCCAGGGATTGTCAATAGCAGTGTGTCTGTGTATGACAGGAAGCCTAGAATGGGTTCCATGAAGTGTTAATTTCCTCCCCTGGACCCCTCCAGCCCTCCCAGTCATTCCTTCTTCCTCTGGGCTGCCCTATGCACCTACCACTCATACATCTCCCTGTGTTATAATTGTGTGCTTGTTTCACACACACAGTCTCACCAGAGCAGGATTTGTGTCCAAGTCATTTTTTTTAAAGATATATTTTATTGTTTTTAACAGAGACAGAGAGAGACAGAGAGAAGAGGAGGGCCCAGAGCAGTCTCTATAGTTGTACGTCATCAGTTTTCGACATGGTTTCATTCCACACAGGTGGGCAGGGGCCATGCAGGGCAGAAACTGGGCTGGGGGCCTCCTGCATGGGAGGTACACCACCTCGAGCCAGGGGCCGAACGGGGGGAGGGGAGGGAACAGAACTGGGGGCCTCCTGCATGGGAAGCACACCTCAGTTCAGCATATGGGTCCGCACCGGCTGGGGCCAGAATTCAATCCTCAGTCCCCAGGGCTGCAAATTGAGCACTTAACCTGCTGAGCCATCCTGGCTTCCCCAAATCATTTTTATATGCCACCCAGTAGGTCCTCAGAAACCATTTGCCAAACAAACAAATGAATACTCCTGGTGGAGCCATGATCCTTGTAAGTGCTAGGCTGCTTCTCCTTCCTGGCCTGGAGGCTGCCAGAGGACTTGAGCACTTTGCCCAAGCTCACTCCAAACCAGACCCAGAGGAAAGGGGGACAGAGAGATTCGGGGCAGCATGAAGTGGTGCAAAGTGGGCTGGCTATTGCCCTGGCCATCGGAGACTTAACCAGTCTGGGCCCAGTTTCTTCATCTACGAGCATCCTTGATCATTTGACCAGATCAGGGGGTTGAAAACTCCAAAGTGTACGGAGGAAAATAATGTGGGGAGGAAAGCAAAGGGTAGAGACATGCCCTGCAACCCTGCCCTTCAGCGCCAGCTGGTCCTGGCCCAGTGTGACAACGTTTTCTGATTTTTCAAGAGAAGCCAGGAGTCTAGATTTTTATGTGAATTCTCCTGAACAGGTCAAACTCAAATCCATAGGCCGTTGACAGGCTGGGGGCCACCAGTTTGTGATCTGAACACCAACGGACCACTCACCTCCCTCCCATCTCTTCAAGTTCAGTGAGTGCAAGAAAGTGGCCAGAAGACATGCTCTTGGGGAAACCTGTCAGGGCAAGACCCGAAGTTCAGGCTTCATTTTGACAGCTGACCCTGGGGCATCTGCCGCCCTGACCCCAAAACTGCAATTTATACAAATACTGTCCCATCTGCCACTGCTCCCCACCCCACCCCCAACACACACCCAAGACAGGAGTGGACGATGAACAGAAGCCACAGGTCACTTGTCCCGGTTGGGAGCGCTGCCCCTCCCATTTTGTCCCTCGCAGTGCCGGCCCTGCCCAGGGCAGGACTAACCCACCACCAGTGCTCTCATCTCACCTAATACATTCCTGTCAGAGAAGCTGTCAGGGCCTGGGAAATAAATAATGATATTTAACATTTTGTAATAACAACAATTAACCAGTAAATAATGTCCTTTAAACTGCAAACGCGGGAGTCAATTAATTCTTCTAATGAGCTGTCAGGCACGGAAGAAAAAAAGGACTCGTTTTCTTTGGTGGCGTGCTGCTGCCGAATGAGCAGCCGGGGACGCTCACCTCGGCCCGGGAGCTCATTACGGGAAGCACGCCGCCCGCGTTTCCCGGGGAATGGGTGGCCTCCCTGCTCCCACGTGGGCGCTCGCTGGGCCGCGCGCTCCGCACCGGGCTCCCCAGGCCCGGCCGCGCACTGCCGAGCGCCTATTGCAAGCGAACAATGCGGAGAGCATTTCAATCAGACAGCCCCCGCCTCCCTGTCCTTCCTTCACTGGGCAGCGCTCAGCCTCGAGGTGACTGGGGGCAGGAGCTGGGGACAGAGGAGGGAGAGAAGGTGGCCCTTGCTGCGTGACCTTGGGGAGCTTTCCTGCCCTCTCTGGGCAGGGATGTTGTAAATGGAAATGTGAAGCTCATCAAACCAGATGTGATTACTTCTGAGCTCCCAGAAGCCTGTGACATAAAAAGACACGTAAGAGTGAGGCAGCTCTTTGTGGACTGGCTCAGAGTAATCTTCAAGATATATTGTCAGGGGACAAAAGCAAGGCACAGAACGGTGTGCAGGGTATGCGATACCTTATGTACTAAAAATAGCACTAAAGAAAGAGAAGATGTGTCCCTATTTGCTGTGTCTGTCTAGACAGGAAACGTATAACATTGCTTGCCTCTGGGGAGGAAAACTGGGAGAATTCTCCCTGAACAGACTCCCTCCACACCCGATTTGTTGAACCATGTGTAGGTATTACAAGTTCAAAAAGATAACAGACAAAGCCACATACATCAAAGGTCATCTTGTGTCTCAGTAGCTTTCAGGAAGTGGGGGCCACAAGAAGACAGAAGGAATGAGGCCCCCTCCTGCAGGAGCTCAGTGCCTCTCTAATAAGAGATCCTAGAGACTAGGAATGAGGCAGGAAGTCCTTCCCAGGATCGAATCCCATTCCCATTTGAGTTTTCCCCTTCATGTTCTGCATTGGGTGGGTGAAAGGGCTATTAGACAATTCCATGCAGATGGGGGAGGGGCAGCCGCTATATGAAGAGAGATGGGGGAGGGGGCATACAGCCCTCTGGAGTCATACAGACCTGGGTTTGCATCTGCTTCTGCCTCTTGCTAGCTATGTGCTTTGGTCTGTCACTCTCAATTGCGAGGCTTCAGCGTCCAGCCGTCCCTACCTCTCTCAGGCAGGACATTCAGTTCTGAGCCTGATGAATAGGCCCAGTGCTTTGCAGGACAGACAGAAGACCCATTTCCCAATCCAGGGCCATCTGGCCCCAAATCTATGCCTCCCCAACCACAGTGCCCAAGCCCACCCCCTACTGGAGATGGATAGGAGACCTCCCTCTCTGGCCAGGGGCAGCTTTGCTCTCTTAGCACCTAAATTGTCCTGCTCTAAATCTAGAATAGGCTCAAAGGAGTTTAGTGTGGGGGCCAGAACATCAGCCATGCCTAGGCTGGGTCAGAGTAGCTGGGGGGCTATTAGGAGCCTGGGGGTGAGAGAAGGGGTGGAGCCGGAGAGCTGGGGGGGGGGGGGCTAGTGCCATCTGACCAACTCCCTTTTCATTTGCATCCCTGCCTTCCTCATATGGTGTCTCCTGATTAGAGTTTCTCAGCCAAAATATATTTGAAAAGCCCTGACCTTGGCCATTTGGAACTTTGCACCCAATGCGAGTTGTTCCCTATTTCTTTGGGTTGTTGTGAAGGTTCATAAGATGAGGTATGCACCCAATAAATGACTATATCTGTTCTTTTTTTTTTTTTAAGATTTATTTCATTGTTTTTGACAGAGACAGAGAGACAGAGACAGATCGAGACAGAGAGAAGGAGGAGGGCCCAGAGCAGTCTCCATAGTTGTACTCCATCGGTTTTCAATATGGTTTCATCCCACACAAGTAGGCGGGGGCCACACAGAGAGGGAACTGGGCTGGGGGCCTCCTAAATGGGAGGCATGCCCACTCAAGCTAGGGGCTGAACCGGGGGAAGGGCGAGAACTGAACGGGGGCCTCCCGCATGGGAAGCACACCTCAGTTCAGCATATGGGTCCGCACCAGCCGGGATTCAATTCTCGGACCCCGGGGCTACAAAGTGAGCGCTTAACCGGCTGAGCCCTCCAGCTTCCCTGACTATATCTGTTGTGGTGAGCTTTTTGCTGCCCTGCTGAACAAAATCCATCTCTAAGAACAAGAAGGGTAGTTGTCCTGGTGCCTAAGGTAGGCAGACTACCTCTGCAGCTCCCTGATTTGTGAGGCAGCACAGAAAAGCCTCCAGGCTTGCTTTTTGCAGAGGGCAGTGGAAAAATGGGAGCTGAAGCCAGCAAAACAAGGACCCCAGCAGCGGCTCTGAGTCAGCTCCTTCTGAGTCTGGGGGTTCAACAGCCTTCCTCAAGGTCACAGAGCCTCCTCATTACTCTGTCCTCCATGTGACTGCCCCTTGGCCTCAGGCCTTGGAGGGTCCTGGGCCTCTGTGCACATGGAACACCAACTGGGAAAGAAGGGGGCTCCAGTGAGCAGAGGAAGCTGAGTCTCAGCCACGCGGAAATTAAAATCAGCTTGCCTGGCGCTGAGTTACCATGTCACCTGAAATCAGATTGATTTCTTGGGCTTGTTGTGACGGCAGTGTTGCAATTGATTCGTCTGGATGGCAGGGAGTTTATCTATTTGGAGCTGTCTGTCATTGATCTGAATAAGCTTCTAAAATAACCTAAATACCTGGTGAGGGCGAGGTCGCCACCAACCCTGGATCAATATTAATTATCATAATGAACAGGCATGATGAGGGTTGGTCCACTGCGAGCCCTGCAGGGCTGGTCCCTAAGGTTTAATATTCATTGTGGTCAACCGATGCAAAGAGCTGGTGGATACTCCTAAGCTGAGGGAAATCTGCATGGGCAGGGATGATGTTTGCTGCTCCCATGGAACAGAGAAGAAACTGGTGCTGCTGAAACAGGAAAGATTTGGGGTAGACTTTAAGAAGGACTTCCAAATGAGCAAAAGTGGATGGATAGAGCATCTTATTCACTTATCAGACTGGACAAGTAATTGCTGTCTGAACCTCTTTCCTCCTCTGTACAGTGAGGATTATACTATTACTTCTCAGAGCTGCTGCTGCTGCTATGGCTACTCCTGACCAAAAAGTAAGACAAGGGGAAGCTGGGATGGCTCAGGGGTTAAGCGCTTGCTTTGCAGCCCTGGGGACCGAGGATCAAATCCCGGCCCTGGCCTATGCGGACCCATATGCTGAACTGGGGTGTGCTTCCCATGCAGGAGGCCCCCAGTTCAGTTCTCAACCCACCCCCACCCACCCCCAGTTCAGTCCCTGGCTCAAGGGTGTGTGCCTCCCATGGGGGAGACCCCCAGCCCAGTTCCCTCTCTGTGTGGCCCCCACCCACCTGTGTGGAACAAAACCATGTCAAAAACTGACTTTCAACTATGGAGACTGCTCTGGGCCCTCCCCCTTCTCTCTGTCTCTTTCTGTCTCTGTCTCTCTCTGTCTCTGTAAAAAACAATAAAGTAAATCTTTAAAAAAAAAAAGTACTACAAAACAAAACTAGGGGCCTCCTCTGGACTGTCTTCTGTTTCAGGGAAAAGCAGAGCGTCCTACTTTGAGTAAAAAAAGCACCCACCCTTCTCACTACCTTGGCACTGAGTGAGCAATCAATGGGGCTATTATTCTAACAATTATAATTCAATGAATATTTATTGAGTGCCTGCTACACGCTTGGCCCTAAGGAAAAAACAACTAGTGAACAAGCCGGGATCCTTGCTTTTGAGAAGATGAAATCTGGGTTTCTATGGGAGCCAAGCAATCCCCTTGCTGGGGGCTTCAGCGATAAGGAAGAGCCCTCTCTCTGGGAGACAGCTTAGAAGTTGCTCCTGAAAGCAAGCAGATGGATGTGAGGCCCTCATGGGGAGGCTGCAGGTCACAGGCAGTGTTACTCAGCAGAAGATCAGCCAACAAGAGCCCTCCAGAATAACATTCTTGCAGGAAGAAGATCCTGCCCTCAGAGGATCTAGCGGAAACGTGATCAGACTTGGGGTTCAGGTCTGCAAAAAGCAAACAATAACTAGCTGACATCCAATGCCCCTGAACACACCAGCTGAAATTCCAGCAAAACATGGAAGTTAAACCAATGTGAGGACTTCCTGGCTGTGGTTTTGGAAAGCAGGGAAGGAGACCATGGATGGAGAAACTTTGGTGTCTGGGAGCGTGGTCTGAGCCTTCCTGGCAACATTCCTTCCTCTCTCCCCCAGCTCGGTGGCTGGCAGAGACCCCCTGGCCAGCCCTAAGAGAAACATCAGAAGAAAACTCATAGTGAAACGCTCCAGCAGATCTAATTGATTTTTTTCCTGTTGGTTCCCTAATATAGACAACACTGTTCCTGCCGCTTTCCAGGGCTGGAGATTATGTCATAAATAAAGAGATTTGCTCCCTATTTCGATGTGCTTATCTTTAATAAGTTAAGAACTCAACAAGCATTAGGAGGACTTGAAATAAGCAAGGGATCCAGTGGTGGCTTTGGCTGTGGTGGCAGCTGAAGCTTCATTTCAGCAGAGAGAGGGAAGCAGGTGGCTGAGACTGGCGGGGGAGAATTTGCATTCTCTGGGCTGCAGTGGGCCCAGGCTCAGCTGAAGGAAGAGAGGGGCAGGAGGGAGAACTGGGAGAGGAAATTCATGGTGGCACTTGTGGCAAAATGGATGGACCGAGCCCCTGAGGCTGGGCGTGATGTGAGAGGTAACAGTACAAATTCTAGAGCCAGGTAGCCTAGGTTCAAATCCCAGCCCCATTATTGCTTACTAGCTGTGTGACCTTGGGCAAGTTACTCAGCTTCTCTGTTTCCTTGTTTTAAAAAATGGATAATAATATCTCCTTCACAGGTTGTTGTGAGGATCAACAACATGCAAAGTGCTTAGAACAGAGCCTTGCATGGGGTATGTGCTAGCCAGTATATGATTATGAAGACCTCCTCTACTTTTGTTCACTTTAACTGCTGCTGAGCCTCTGCTAGGTATCAGGCATTCGCAGGAGTTTCACAGACGAGTGACATACAGTCCAACCCTGATTTCAAGGAACAGCAGCCCAGCTGGGGAGCCAGTCCCTCTGACAGACACAAGCTGAGTAGCATTCCTGGTGTCCACACAGAGGGAATCCAGACAGGGGTGTGACCCCTTCCCAAGGCTGCTGCCGTCCTACACTCCTGACTTGAAACTCAGCCACTCTCTAGTTCTGGACACCTCACAGGTGAACTTGCATTTCCTTAGAGCTGACAGTGGACAGAACCTCTATGACTTGTGCAGACACAGCCCTTCTCTAGACAGCACAATTGCCACTGACCACCGTGCAATGAATGCATGCCAGGCTCTCTGCTTGTCACATTTAGTATGCAGCAACCTTGGGAGAACAATAGTATAATCATCTCCTGTGTTACTGTTCAGGAAACTAAGGTAAAAAGAGGTACAATGGGAAGGATAGCTCTTCCAAACCACAAGCACGGCCTCAGGATTTCAACCCAAGTCTACCTACTTCCCTGGCTCTAAACATTGCCTACTATTCCTCACATAGCACTTACAGTCATAAGCATTAATGAAGCTCATATAACAGGCAAAACCCTAGGTTAAGGGCTGAGAGGATAGAAAAATTAACATAACAAGCATTTATCGAGCACCCACTGTATGCCAAGGCCTTCTACAGGTTATTTTACTGACTACTTCTCTGAAAGGCAAGTAGCACCATTTTCCTTTCACAGGTTAAAAAAGTAGAGGTGGGAAAGCCGGGATGGCTCAGCGAGTTAAGCGCTTGCTTTACAGCCCCAGGGACCGAGGATCGAATCCCGGCCCCAGCTCGTGTGGACCCACATGTTAAACTGGGTGTGCTTCCCATGCAGGAGGCCCCCCAGTTTGGCTCTCACCCCCCCTTCTGGCCCTGGCTCAAGGGGGCGTGCCTCCCATGCGGGAGGCCCCCAGCCCAGTTTCCACCCTGCGAAGCCCTCGCCTACCTGCGTGGAAAAAACCATGTCAAAACTGATGACATACAACTATGGAGACTGCTCTGGGCCCTTCCGCTTCTCTCTGTCTCTGTCAAAAACAATAAAATAAATCTTTAAAAAAGAAAAGTAGAGGTCCAGAGAGGCCCAAGGCAAGCATAATGCTGGGATAATTTGAACCCAGAACCCAGACCTGACTTCAAAGCCTGGGCATTGTCCAGGATGTCCCTCAGCCTCTTGATGAGCCATCTCACTTCCCAGCAGGCCTTGCTCTTGCAAACCACTAGCATGGCCTCAGAGAAGCCCGCAGGCCTGCCCAGCCCTGTCCAAAACCACCCTGCAGGTGCCCAGCACTACGGTTCCTCGCTCACAGCCACTTCCTCTGCTTCCTCACAGCAGACACAGGGCCGGCCAACAGCATGAAGCCAATTCTGGGAGTCAGGAAACAGGGCTCCTGAGCACCTTCACATCCTCTCGCCTTCCCTGATGGGGAAATCAAGACTCAAACAGAGGCCAGGTCTTGGCCAGCCCCTCCAAGCCAGTGGGGTTGAGACCAGAACCATGTTCCTACCTCCCCTTCCCACTGGTACCTGGGGCCAACTCAGGGGCCCCAGGATGCTGCTCAGCAGGCCCATCAATCTCTACAGCCCGAGTCAGAGCGTATGAAGCTCTCCCTTCACCGGCAGGTGTGGACACAGAAGCCCAGTGAGGGACAAGACAAAGAAGCTGTTCTACCCCTCCTTGAAGATGAGCTAGAAAAGGAGTCCTCCCTGCTCCCACAGGTCTTGGGTGGCCTTCCCCACTCCCAGTAGGAAATGGTTTCCCTCCCAGGACCCCATTTTGCATTCACCCTCTCTCCTCTGGGCCATTATCTGGCCCCACAGATTCTGTTGCTTTAAGGATTAATGACCTCACAATTGGTTGCCATAGAGACCATTGTGATGTCACACTCAGAGGACAACTAGTTCAAGGAGGAGTGGAGGGTGGGAATGCAGGACTAGAATTGAGGGATTTCTGTCCTATTTTCATGCTCAGAAAAGGAAATGCCTGGAGCTGGATTCTGGTATCTGAGGGACTGCTGACCAAGTTTCCCTGTGTTCTCCTGGGACTGAGAGGCCACTGTGACCCCAAAGAAGGGCCAATGAAAAGGCACAGCAGAAACATCCCTCACTTTACCTGTAAGAAGTGGGCTACTTTTGCAGCAGAAAGAAATAAGATTAGAGGCCAGGGGGAAGCTGGGATGGCTCAGCAGGTTAAGTGTTCACTTTGCAGCCCTGGAGACCAAGGACCAAATCCCGGCTCCGGCCCATGTGGACCCACATGCTGAGCTGGGGGGTAGCCCCCAGTTCAGTTCTTGCCAGGGTCTATGCAGGAGGCTCCCGGCCCAGTTCCTGCCCTGTGCAGCCCTGTGCCCACCTGTGGAGTGAAACTATATGGAAAACTAATGCTGTCAACTATGGAGTCTGCTCTGGACCCTCCCCCTTCTCTCTGTCTCTCTCTGTCTGTCTCTCTCTCTCTGTAAAAAAACAATAAAAATAAATCTTTTAAAAGATTAGAGGTCAGAAGGGATGGTGGCTGGAAGATCCTCCTGCCTTAGGAAACTTGCACCATGAGAGACACGGGCTCCCAGGTTTTCATCACCCTGTTTAAGCACCTCGCTGAGACATACACTCCATCCCTCTAGTCTCCCCTCTCTGGCCCTGGAGGTCCTTGAGGGCTTTGCCTTTCCATTCTCCATTCAGGTCCTGGCACACAGCAGGTGCTCAATATATGTTCCCTCATCCCGTAAACAAATGAGAGGGTGAGGGATGAACTGGGTAAGTGGTTGGGTAAAGGATGAGTGAATGCATAGACAGATGCAAGGATGGACAGATGGGCAGGTGGGAAGCCTAGAGACCATGTACAAACCCCTATGCACTGGAGCTCCTCGCCTGCTGACCTCTCCAGCTGCGCCCCACTCCACACTTCTCCGTGACCCAGCCCCACTATCTCTTCATCCTGCCTACCACAGGACTGTGCACATGCTGTTCCCTCTACATGGAACTCACTTCCTCTCCTGAGCACCTGCTCTATTGCAGTGTTGCATTTAGTCAGATGGTTCCATGTAAGATCTCCCATCCTAGTTCTAGGGCTCCGAACAGGCAGGGATAGTGTCTGTTTTCACTTATCTTTGTATCCCCAGCACTTAGCACAGTGAATACTTGATAAATATTTGCCTAATGAATAAGTTAATAAGTAACCAGCCCTGCCCTGCCTGTGCCCAGCGGCCCACCCTCCATGGGCTGCACCAGAGGAAAGCCTGCAGGTACAGGCCTCCTGGAGGTGAACCCAGAACAGAGGCCAGAGGTCCAGGGAACCTGAGATGCCTCCCACACTTGCTCCTGCAAAGAGCCAGTGGCAGGGATGCCTTTCTGCTCTGCCTTGGTCATAGATCTTGATTTTACCACTAACTCACTACAAATCACTTAGCCCCCCAGAGCCTCAGTTTCCTCATCTGTACAATGGGGACAATAACAGTACCTACCACATAGGATGGTTGTGAGGATATAGTTAAATCCTGCAGCTCCATGTCCAGTAACAGTAAATAGTAAATGGTGGTATTCTTATTTTCAGAGGCCAGGAATCGCCCACTGGATTCAGGGGCTAACTCCTTTCAAAAAAAAAAGGGTATACTAAATTTTTACAACTATGCTTTAAATGTATGTGACAATCTTTTAAAAGAGGAAATACTTAAATATCTGTAAAATATGAACAGCTATGAGTCCATCTTTTATGTAATTCCAAAGCTTCATGTCTGGGTTTGCTCAAAGGGGAAACCTCAATTAGCCTCTCATATCACTCAAAGCCCTAACCTTGTCTCAGGCATAGAAAGGGGAGGAGGAGCCTCCTTGTGCTCCGGCCACAAGTCAAGGTGAGTTCTGTCAGGGGCAGGGGAGTGAGGTCACTTTGGTTAGGATATTTGTTCATGTCTTCCCATCCTGCCCCAGTTCCCGGTGGAGCTGGCCCTGGAATTCTGAAGGGCGGAGGGACTCTTCATGACAAAAGACCAGCTTTGGGTCATTGGCACGTTCTTCTTGCTTGTCCTCTAAATAAATATCCTCTGATCTATCGGTCAAGATTCCAGGTCAGGCCACCCAGGCAAGTGGAGCCTCCTAGCTGGCTCTACCTAGGAAAGAACTCAGAGGCTTATGAGCCTGGCAAGCTTTGTTCCTCCCACCCCCACCCCCACCCCCAGCTCACTGTAGCCCCCTAAGTCCCACTGGCCAGGAGCAGCCCACAGGCTGTACCTTGGGCCTCCTCCCCCTTTCTCAGGAGCTCACACCTGGCAACCCACTCCGTTAGCACATGTCCATCATCCTGCTACCATGACCCCAGCACCAGGACCACACCACCATCAACCCAGTGCCTCTGGACAGATGCAGTTTATGTAAGGTCAAGCACTGGAAATACTGAGTTCAGAGAATTTCATTTCAAGAACCCTCTATATTTCTCTGGGATTATCACTTGTCTTTGTTCCCTCCCTCTCTGGGTTATGATCTTTGGACCCTTTGCAAACCAAGCCCCCTGATTGCATGGGGAGAAAGCTGCCAGCATCCTCCCATGGTTTCTCTGGGTCTGCTGAGAGCCTCTGCTGAGAGCCACTGACTGGGGGCGCTTTCTTCTCCCTTCTCTGCAGGTGGCCCCACTGCCCAGGAAGCCTTGGCTTTGAGGAGCTGGCTTCACCAAGAGATACTCCAAGTGACAGAGGTGGAGGCTTCATGCCCCCCAAGTTAGGGAGGGCTATGCTCAGGGTGAGCCTCAGGGTACAGAGGGGAGGGAGAAGGCCAGCTGTTCTCTACACTATGCCAACCTAGCCTGATACCAAATTAATAGCATTCTAATGAGATGCAAAGCATTATGCATATCTAGAGGCTAGGCTGCTTTCTCCTAGCCTTTGGGCTGTTGGTCGGCCAGCCCTTTGAGCCCTTTCCCAGAGGACCCCACAGGCTCCCTTCAACTTCAGCCTTATCCTTCAGTACCAGCTGGTGTGAAGGGCATGGTGAGACTGGTGTGACCCCTCCCAGGCCCTCTTCTATTCTGAAACGATGCAGAGGCAGCCACAGAAGGTGGCATGACCTCCCTCTGGATGCCAGTATTCCAGTTCCCCACGCATTAGCAGTGTATGCAAAGTGGATGGGGGCAGGGGTGCATCTGTTTAATTGTCCATTAGAAGGGCCCCGCTCCCGTCACCTCCGCACAGACCCAGACTTCCAAACTGCCAACCCCTGCTGCCTAAAAGCACCATGTGGCTCCTGTGGCTGCTAATTGCTGTGGTGTTTGTAGAGCTGTGTTTGCATTTGATTGTCATTTAACTTTCATCTTTCTCCTTCCATCAAACTGGGGTTTAGGCTTCTACAATTGATGATTTGTTTTATTCTCAGCCCCTGGGTGGGTTGTCAAAGCATTTCCTTTATTAGTGCCACAAACTTGAACCCTGTCACATGGAGAGGGAAGGCCCCCTCCCATCATCCCAGGGCTCCTACATGAAGATGATCTAGCCAGTGTCATGAACCTTATGGCCTATCCTCAGTCTCTCTGTTCCACCACCTGCCTCATTTCTGCCCAGCCAGTGGCATTAAACATTTATGGAGCTGTGGAGGATCAAAGGCCTTGGCTGGAGGAGATGGGCAGGCTGGAGGCCTTGGTTTAGAGATGGAAAGTAGCTTACATCACAACACTTCCTGCTGCAGCTGATCTGGAACTACAGCAAATGCTCAGGAGCCAGGACTCTCCACTGACCAGGACAGGGCCCTCCTCCTGTCCCTAAATTAAAAGGCTTGACTTTGGGTACTCTAGGGAGCGTGGCTCGAGCCGGGGAATCCCAGAGTGTTCCAGATGCTTCAGGGTCTGGGAGCCCCTTCTGATGAGTGGGTTAATGTGAGCAGGCAGCTCTGTGCCCCTAGGGGTCTCTGGAGTAAGGTGGGAGCCCTTGCCCCTGCTTCCCTGAAAACCCAAAATCCCTGCGATTCCACAGAAGATATAGCTCTGGTTTGGAATCTTGGCAAAGACTAATTTTCTTCTCTCTTTCAGAAAGCAAGTGTCATCCAAAAAGAGACTAAGTTACCAGGAAGCCGGGATGCTCAGTGGGTTGAGCACTTCCATTGCAGGGCCCAGGGTCTGAGGATTGAGTCCCAGCCCATGCGGACCCATATGCTGCACTGGGGTGTACCCCCAGTTCGGCTCCTGCCTAGAGTGTGCCTTTCATGTGGGAGGCCCCCACGGGGACGTGCCTCCCATATGGAAGGTCCCCTGCCTGGTTCCCACCTGTGGAATGAAATTATGTCAAAGGCTGATAATGTGCAGCTGTGGGGACTGCTCTGGGCCGTCCCCCTTCTCTCTGCCTCTCTCTCTTTCTCTCTCTGTCAAAAACAATCATAAATATATATAGATATAGATATAGATAGATAGATAGATAGATAGATAGATAGAGATAGATAGAGATATAATTAGTTACCAGTGTGCCTGTGGTCTCACAAATTGAAGGGCTGCACGGACCTGGGGAGGGAAGGCTGGCTTCTCCGCGGTGGTCACCGAGGATGTCCAGGGACTTGGGCTGGATGTCTGGTGCTGCCTGGGCAGATGCTGTGAGTGTCCTGGAACTGGAGAGCCCCTTCTTCCCTCTCTCTCTGGCTCTCAGTCCTAACACAGCCATTGTAACTCAGACCCCGCTTTCTGAGTCAGCAGTGAACCCCTCAGTTCCTATCACTCGATTATTTGTTTGGGTGCTTGAAAACCCACCTTCAAGGAAGAAAGGAGGCATCTCATACCACTTACCAGTATTTCCCCTAAACTCCCCACAACCACAGAACCTTCCACCTCCCTCCTCTGTTGGCAGCTCTCTTCCTCCCCTCTGCATCTTCTTTCCTGGCTTCCTCTTCTCACTACTGATCCTTTAGTCAACTCCCCCCACCCCCTTCTGCCATCCTTCTGCTACTGCCTTCTTTTTTCTCAGCTTCTTGAAACGACTATAAAGAAATTCTTTCCCAATGACTCCCTCAGATAATTCCATGCCACCTGCCTGATGTCTGGGATTCTTCACAGCAGTAGAGGCAAAGGAGAGACTCGAGAGAGAATCTGATGAGCAGACCGGAAGGTCGTGAAAGTGGTAAGAACCAGAAGGCTCTCTGAAAAAATGAGACTTAAGAACCGAAATCTTGGGGAAGCCGGGATGGCTCAGAGGGTTAAGTGCTCCCTTTGCAGCCCAGGGGACTGAGGATCGAATCCTGGCCCTGGCCCATTTGAACCCATATGCTGAACTAGGGGTGTACTTCCCCTACAGGAGGCCCCCAGTTCAGTTCTTGCCCTACAACTTGGCCCCTGGCTCATGGGGGCATGCCTCCCATGAGGAAGCCCCCAGTTCAGTTCCTGCCCTGTATGGACCCAGCCCACCTGTATGGAAGGAAACCATGTCAAAAACTAATGTACAACTATGGAGACTGCTCTGGGCCCTCCCCCTTCTCTCTGTCTCTGTTTCTCTGTCTCTGTCAAAACCAATAAAATTAATTTAAAAAGAAAAGAAAAGCAGAAGTCTTGGCGCCTGCTTCCTGGGTGAGGTCAGGAAGGACATGACTGGTGTCTGGAAACTTTGGGGAGGAGTCATGTACACAGGAAAAGACAGAAAGCTGTCCTCCCCAGGGCAACAGGCATTCAGCCCTCCTCTTCCTCTACAAGCAATAATAGCATCAGACCCAAGGTCGTGCTATAGTGTGTCCATTGAGGCTCTTCAAGTGAGCCCATCCACGGAGCCAGAAACCCTTTGTTCTCAACATAAGCCTCTGGATGGCACAACTGTAACTGCCCCCTTTGCTGCTCTGTGACTCACGGGGATTCCTCAGCCCAGAGCCCTGGAAGCTTATTTTTCCTTTGAATGGTACAGCCTCCCTGGCTGCTCCCTTGGGCCTCCTTCAGATCTCTGATTTAAAATAGCCTTAGGAATGCCCCCTCCCTCCCCCCATCACAGTCCCATTTTCTCCACCAGTTCCAAGAACCTGGGCAGGCACAAAGAGAATGCTGTCACGGGCTTCTCTAGCCTGTAGGGGAGGCAAGGCAGGGTCCTGGAGATTCAGGGCTGCATGGGGACTCAGGATACTACCTGATTCAGCTGCCCACAGTTTGGCCCAAATTGCCTCTGCCTCATGGAGAATGTTTTCCCAGGACACAAGTACCACTAGCTTTTCACTGTAATATCAGGATAATTAAGCTTTTCTGTGAGCAGTTTGATGTTGAGGCAGCTGCCTGGTGCCCTGGCATTTGAGACCAAAGTAATAATTTATTGTCCTTTGTACGCTCAAAGGCCATCCTCATTTTCTGCCCAGGACGGAGATGCCACAAGGGCACGCGGGCCTCGCCAGCTGCCTCCCTCGGCGACGTTTTTCCAGGTCACCCTTGGCGCCCTCAGGTACCATGACTGGGTGGGGAGAGGTGGAGAGGAGTTTGCTCTCTCATGGAGAGTCAGGTTAGAACCCCACCTCCTTGGCAAGCTGCTAATGGGAAAGAGGGCGGCAGGCTTGGCCGGGCGTGGGCAGCGCGGAAGGGCGGGGGCCGTGTGCCCGCATTAGCAGGGCAGTGCTTCCCCTGAGCTGGCGGCAGCGCGGAGCCTATGATCCCGCCGCTGGGGCTCCTGCGCCTTTGCTTGAGACTTTACGGTAAGCCTCTCCTCCCGCGCCCCCGCCCCCAACCCCGCGCGGCGATCCCGGGCGCCGACGCCAGGCGCTGGCCGTGGTGCTGATTCTGTCAGGCGCTGGCGGCGGCGGCGGCCCCGCTCCCTGTCCCCAGCCGGACCCTGCCGTCTCCTGCGCCCGCGCCCCGCTCAGCCCCTCGCCCTCCCGCCGCGGCCCCGACCCGGGGCGCGCCTGCAACCAGTACCATGAGCCCAGCTGCCCTGCTGCTCCTGCCCTCGCTGCTGGCGCTCCTGGCTCACGGTAAGGGACCCGGGCGTCCGGCTTCAGGAAAGGGGCGAGGGCAGGGTCCCAGGGATGGGAAGGGAGGATCGCCCGGGCGCCCAGCTCCGCACATCTGGCTGCCCAGCCCAGGCACCGCGCTCCGCCGGCTGCGCTGCCCCCGCGCCGGGAGAGCCAGGAGGGGCGCGGGCTCCGCGGGCGGGAAGCTGCCGCGGCTCCCGCCATTCGCTCCGGGCCGAGACCTCGCCTTTAATCATCTCCCCGGATCTAATAGGATTTCTCTGCTGCAATCCATCATGCCACCCCCTCCCCGCACTCTCTGGCGCTCACCGCGCCCTACCTCGCCACACTCCGGGAGCTTTCGGAGCGCCGGTGCGCGCGCTGGGGGTGGCAGGGGAGGCTGCGGGGAGGGGAGTCCGGACCGTCCTGCTGGCAGCCAGCGGCCCCCGCCTTCCCTGCCGCCTGCCAAACTTCGCTCGACTTTGCCTCCTGTTCCGGGGCCTCTCTCGTCCTCACTGCGGAGGGACGGGTCGGATCGTGGATGGCCCTGGAGCTGGGACGTCGTTCACCTTCCTCTGTCTCGGCGCTGCCACGCGGGAGTCAGAACCTAGAGTACAATTCCAGGAGGAAAGTCCGAGGGCCTGGGGGGCCTGACGCCCCAGTCCCCTCCTCCCTCAGCCTTGAGCTGCAGCAGTGGAGGTCCTGGGATAAAGACTGTCCTCCCCAAAGTCCTTTCCGCACGCACGCACACACCACACACCACACACACACTACATACCACACACACCACACACATACACACCCCACACCACACACACCCCACCCCACCACATACCACACACATACCACACACACACTACATACCACACACACCACACACATACACACCACACACACACACCACACCACATACACACACTACA
>PVKE010005441.1:0-59009 GCA_004027555.1 Craseonycteris thonglongyai
TCCCCGCACCTTGAGGTTGCAAGGCAAGTGCTCAACCTACTGAGCTACCCCGCATCCCATAAAAATACTATTCTTTTTTTTAAAAAGGTTTATTTTTATTGTTCTGACAAGAGAGAGACAGAGAGAAGGGGGAGAGCCCAGAGCAGTCTCCATAGTTGACAGGATTTGTTTTCCATATAGTTTCACTCCACAGGTGGGCTCGGGGCTGCTCAGGGCAGGAACTGGGCCAGGAGCCTCCTGCATAGGCCCCAGCAAGAACTGAACTGGAGGGGAAGCCGGGATGGCTCAGTGGATTAAGCGCTCACTTTGCAGCGCCGGGGACTGGGGATCGAATCCCGGCCCTGGCCCGTGCAGAACCATATGCTGAACTGGGAGCTCGCCCAGTTCAGTTCTCTCTCTGTCTCTGTCTCTCTCTCTCTCTCTCTGTAAAAAATAAAAATACGTAAATAAAAATATATTAAAAAAAAAAAAAAAGAACTGAACTGGGGGCACACCCCCGTTCA
This sequence comes from Craseonycteris thonglongyai, assembly GCA_004027555.1. NCBI lineage: Eukaryota > Metazoa > Chordata > Mammalia > Chiroptera > Craseonycteridae > Craseonycteris > Craseonycteris thonglongyai. Next base: position 504 of record PVKE010005441.1, read on the forward strand.
GCATATGGGTTCACATGGGCCAGGCCCGGGATTCGATCCTCGGGCTCCAGGGCAGCAAAGCGAGTGCTCAACCCGCTGAGCCATCTATCCCAGCTTCCCCAAAATACTATTCTTTTATGTAAGAAAAATTGACTTTTTTTGGCTTCAAAATTGCCAAGTTAAACCATTTTAACTCAGATTTTTGTTATATTTAATGTAGCACAATCATATTATATATATATGTCAGGTTTTATCCTTAACTATGTATATAATACCTTGCTGACCTATTTTAATTTTTTTCATGTCATTATTTATAAATTCTTCCATTTGAAATTTTTTTCTTCATATTCTGTTGTGAATTAGTATATTAAAAGTGGTGGGGAAGCCAGGATGGCTCAGTGGGTTGGGCTCTCACTTTGCAGCGCCGGGGATCGGGGATCGAGTCCCGGCCCCGGCCTGTGCGGAACCATATGCTGAACTGGGAGCTCCCCTGGTTCAGTTCTCTCTCTCTCTCTCTGTCTCTCTCTCTCTCTCCTCTGTCAAAAATAAATAAATAAATAAATAAAAATATATTTTAAAAGTTGTATCTTTATATTTTTATAATTATTTCTCAGTGGAGAAAATGATATAATAGAAATTGATTTGTTATCTTCCCTGTATTTCTTATTGTCAGGAAACTTACCAGTTATATACAAGTCAAATCAAATTTTAATGTAATCATAGTTTGTTTCTTTAAGGACCCCTGTTTCATCTGCTATTACCTAGAATACTACATAAAATATTGTTTGTTCTCTTTCAGGAAAGTTCTGATAGCTAGAGAGGCTTCTTTGAGAAGAATCTAAATTAAAACAAGGATATTGAAAGACTTCCAAATAAGAAACTTAAATGTTAATTGCAGCATTATTGTGGGGGGAACAAATTATTAAGCAAGGTAGCAAATCATAACTACCGATTTGATTTCTCTTTAAAGGTTATATAGGACCTTGTCATAATTTTTAATCTTTAGAGTCTTGCCCAAATCCCTTTATTCAAATAACACTTTCATGGACAGATAGATTCCTTTTAACTCAGTAGGCCAGTTGAGATAAGAATGGATATTCATAGATCTATAATGCACAGGAAAGATGATTTATATTTGTGTGGATGTTCTCACTTTAACACCTTACCACATCGTTTCTTTGAACATTTTTATGAAGCCTAAAGATCTTCCTCTGCTGCAAGAGCAGAGATATAATTTCCTTTATTTCTAAAGAGATTTCTTTTTATTAATTACTGAAGATTTACATTTATATTGGGAAGGTTCAGGAATTTTAGTAAAGGGTGTCCCAAAATTCATGCAAGAAGTAATTTTGATAGAAAACACAGGTTTATAATTAAGAATTGTAAATTTTCATTGCTCAACAATGAAAACGCATTGTTCTTTCGTGTAGTGCTCCATTTTTAATAACCCTGAACTGTCAGCTGTCACGCTGTCTTTTTTTTTTTTCGTTAGCAATACTTTTTTTGGTGGGGGAGACACACTTTAATTGTATTAAAAGCAAAAGTGAGTTTTCTAGAACTATTTTACTGGCAGAAATTAAGAAAGAGTGGTAATAAAATTTTTGCTTAATAACAAATAAGGAGCCTCTAGACTTTCAAATTATTTGTAAATTCTACCAATTTATTGTTATTTCTGTTGACTAGTCTAGTACCTTATCTTTTTTTTTTAAAGATATATTTTATTGATTTTGACAGACAGACAGACAGAGACAGAGAGAAGGGGGAAGGCCCAGAGCAGTCTCCATAGTTGACAGCATTAGTTTTCCATATAGTTTCACTCCACAGGTAGGCACGGGGCTGCGCAGGGCAGGAACTGGCTGGGGGCTCCTACATAAGCCCCGGCAAGAACTGAACTGGGGGCACACCCCAGTTCAGCATATGGGTTTGCATGGGCCGGAGCCGGGATTCGATCCTCGGTCCCCAGGGCTTCAAAGCGAGCACTTAACCCACTGAGCCATCCCAGCTTCCCCTAGTACCTTATCTTTAGTATGAAGATAATTGAAGCAGTTGGTTCCAAAACTTGTGTTCACATATATTGTTTTCAAAGAAATTCTGTTTTAAAAATTGGTATTGTGGAAGCTGGGATGACTCAGTGGGTTAAGCGCTCGCTTTGCAGCCCCGGAGACCAGGGATCGAATCCCGGCTCTGGCCTATGCGGACCCATATGCTGAACTGGAATGTGCCCCCAGTTCAGTTCTTGCCGGGGCCTATGTGGGAACCCCCAGCCCAGTTCCTGCCCTGCGCAGCCCCGCCCCTACCTGTAGAGTGAAACTATATGGAAAGCTAATGCTGTCAACTATGGAGACTGCTCTGGGCCCTCCCCCTTCTCTCTCTCTCTCTGTCTCTGTCAAAAACTAATAAAAATAAATCTTAAAAAAAAAAAAAAAAATTGGTAAGTCATTTAAATGCGATAAACTAGAATATCCCCATAACTAGTATATGCTGAATTGTTAATAGAATATTATTCTATCAAGTGAATTAGTGAATTTATTAGTTTTTTAAATCTGAAACGTAGAAATCAGTACTATGAATGAGCTAAATAAATATTTATATTTTAACAACTGAAATGTATTTAGCATTTTATACTCACTACTGCATTGGCTAATATCCCATATAAGATGTGGTTTCTACTTTCTGGGGCTTACTGTTGTCTGGGGAAAATTGGGTTTATGTGTGTGCATGCACTCATTCGTACATGCAGTAAGATGAGCCCTGCTAGATAAAGGCATCTTCAGAGAGTTAAGGGTTTGAACTTTGCCTTGAAGGAATGGTAAGGTATATTTTTGTAAGTGAAGAATATAGAAGAAATTTCAGGTAAGAGCATATTTTGTTCAGAGGCATGGTGGTAGGAACTTGGGCTAACAGAAATTTTTTGTGGGCAAAGTCAAAGAGATGATCTATTGGGAACTTTTCAGAGCCAGGCTAATAATAATGAGTTTTGTTTATGCCATGCACTATGATACCCACTTAAAATATTGGGGATTTGCAAATTGGTTTAGAAAGATTAAGTCATACTATATGGTATACCCTTGACTTTAAAGAATTAAAAAAAAAAAAATTCAGTTTTGTTCCAGAGAGGTCTTTGGGGCTCATTATTTGTAAATTTTGGTAGAGGCACAAATTTGAGTTGCATATGCTATGCCTAAGAGACTTAGCTGGTGAGTGAGTCTAGGAGAAAATGTGTAGTGCCAGTGAGGAATGTGGAGGAGTTGGAGGAAGAGGATCCTGAATTGGTTGTGAACTCATTCATTCAGCAAAATTTACTGAGTATCTGCCATACCCTTGGCACAGTTCTCAATGCCTAGTAAAGAAAGAAAATGTCCTGTCCTCTTGGAGCTTATAGACTAATGGCATACTTATTACTTGCTGTGAGACATTGTTCTATTTGCTTTCCATAATACTGACATATTTGCTCTTCTAATAACTCTGTAAGATATGTATAGTACTATGGTTATTATTTCCATTTTACAGTTGAAATAAAAAGGTTAAAAGAAATTAAGAAATCTGTACAGTGTTATACAACAGAAAAAAATTACAGGGTTGGGATTCAAACCCATGCAGTTTGCTTCTAGAGCCTAAATGTTTTCCATCAGTCTGTTTCTTCTCCATTTCCTAGAGACCCACGATATTGTTTACCTAGGTCAAAGTGCTTAGCAAGTGCCAGGGAGGGGAGAACAGGTGACTGCATGTATCCTCTTATTTCCTCAGTTATAGGAGGAAAGAATTAATCTTGGTGGGAGAAGATGGGGTGGTAGCAGAGGCATGGGGCCAAAGTGAAATTGGTTAAATGTGAAAAGTTACAAGTAAGTGTTACTGAAGGATAGGTCTTAGTTCTTGCTAGGGTCAAAAGCTTTGTGACTTTTGTGGTTCACCAGTGGAAGCCCAGCATCCATCTTGGCTCAGCATTACACCTCTGAATGCGGGGAGGAGTCACTCACATTTGGAAATGGCTATGTGGAGAAGAAGGGTTGACTCAAAATTGACTTAACATATCAGTGGGGGTTAGTTTAATGTACAGGCAGAAGAGTTGGAGTTACACTTAAAGAAATGGGTAGATCTACTGTTGGGATGAAAGAATTCTTTTAAGACATGCTTAATTTAGGACATACAGGATCATTCTCAGGAGAGAATATTTGTGAATTAAGAGTTTCAGTCATAGATTTGGTATTTTTAGGAAAGCTAATGATGCTTGCTCTATAACCCATAATGTTTTAAGATTATTGTCTTGGAGGCCGACCATTTTATACTCTGGCTTTTTAAAAAATAGGAATACTGAGAGGAACTGATAGATGAATTATATTGGACTAAGCAATTAAAGATAGTATGTTGCATGGTTTTTCTATTCCTCACGAATAGCAGAGAAGAATCTTTAAATTTATTCTGTTAATCAGACAAATGTGGTTTGAAATGAGAAACTTTAATTTTGTCCTCAACTGATAAGTGTTTAGTATTGCCAGAAATTGATTGGACGTTTTACATTTTTCAGAAAAACTTTTTGCCCCCTGTATTATGTTGTAGTTTTATATTCATGTCAATGGCTCCAGCCCCATGGCAAATAACAAAAGTAGATCTATTTCATGTTTCAGTGTGTAATGTCATCAGGGGACCAGAAGCATGACAAATGATTATAACTAGAATTCTGTAGAAGGCTTTCATCTCGCAGTAAGACTCATTGCTGAATGAAAGGGGAGGAATTTTTTTTTTTTTAAGATTTATTTTATTGTTTGAGAGAAGGTGAGAGAGACAGAGAAGGAGGGAGAGCCCAGAGCAGTCTCCACAGTTTTATATCATTCATTTCTTGACATAGTTTCATTCCACACTGGTGGATGTTGGCTGTGTGGGGTAGAATGCAAATGGGGAACTCGCTAAAAGGAGGCGAGAAATTTCACTGCCATCCTGGTGGTTACCAGTTGCATTGCAGTTCAACGTGTGGGTTTGTATGGGCCAGGTGCCGGATTTTATCCCTGAACCTCACAGTTGCAAGGCAACCACTTAACCTGTTGAGCTATCTGGCATCCTGAGGAAATTTTTAAAGTATCAACATTAGCTATTTTATTCCCTTCTTGGATAAATCAATTTATGATGTTGCTTTCCATTCATCAAAAGCATATATGAACCTGAAGGTAAAGGGGAAGATGGATGAGAGAGCCAGAAGAGTAGGGATGGGACATCAGATATATGGTGATGGAAAGAGAGCTGACTCTGGGTGATGAGCACATAATGAAATGCATAGACAGTGTAATGTAGAATTGTATACTTGGAACCTATGTAATTGTTACCAACCAATGTCACCTCAAAAAAGAAAAAGTATATACAAGGGCTGTCCAGAAAGTATCCAGCCATGTAATATGAAAAATAAAGGCATTTATAGCTGGATTTTTTCTGGACAGCCCTCATATTGCCAGAGCTGAGGCTCGTGGCCTTGCAACCAGAATATTTGTCCAACACAACTTTGTGTTCACAGTTTGTCTTTTAATTTCAACTTATTCTTAAATCCCTTTTGCCTGCCAAATCTTCAGCAAAGATATTCATTAACCCCTTGACATATGGATTAAATGAAATTATATGTGAGCAAAAAATACTATTTATTTTTTAACTTAACATTTGTGGGTGCAATATCCAGTTTTGGATTCACATAACTTGTAAACTTTAATTCCATGTCTGGCACATTTGGTAGGTATAAATTGCATGTACTCCAGCCATCCTTGAATTTCATCAGTGACTCGTCTAGGGAGACATCTTCATCCAGAGTGTATAATTGTTCAAACTTACTGAATTTCATCAGTGACTTGTCTAGGGAGAAATCTTTATCTGGAGTATATAATTGTTCAGACTTATTATTCAAGTAGTTGACTATACTGTGCTCTTTTTTGTTGTTTTCTTTATATATAATTTTATTATCCACAAAGTGAAGAAAATGTGATATAGCCAAGAAACGTTTGTGAGGCATAGTTTTGAAAATATAGGTGTATGTAATACTGCTCTTTTTGACTACTACATATCTATTTTAGATTTTTGTACTTGTGATATTATGATATATAACAAAAGGTATGTTTTTATTTTATCACTCATTACTAGAAACCACCCTTTGTCTTTTTACGTGTTCTGGTCCTTTATCTTTTGACTTATGTATGTTTGTTTCTGTGGTTATTTCCAAAAAAAAAAAAATCATCACTTAGCATTTGTTTCAAAACACAAAGAGGCATAGGATCTGCTCCTAGTTCTAGTGTTTATACCAGCAATTAGGGTAAATGGTTTTATATTTGGAATATTTTCTTTTTCTTCCCAATCCCCATTCTTTATCTCCTGATACAATCGTCACTACTTGATATAGATACAGGTCTTACACATTTATGAACATTATGTTGGATAGTAGCTACCTTCACTTAAATTTGAATCTTCTACTGGAATATTCAGCCTTATGAATTTGTTGAATATCAGTCTCTGTTTTCACTCAAATACCCCATTTGGCTTTCAGTGTCATGTTGGTACAAATTCAAAACAGATATCTCAAAGGCATTATTTCTGCAGTTCACACTTCAACACTGAATATATATATATATATATATATATATATATATATATATATATATATATATATATATATATATAGTTATTTCTTAATATTTGCATTATAACTGCACTCAAAGCAAATTAAATCTGTGTGTGTCTCAGAGACATCAATGTCTTTGTATGTCAAGGGGTTAAATTACATTTTCCAGAATAGTGGTTTGTTACTATGTGGGGAAATCTAGAATAATTTATTTGATTTATTCCTAACTCCTCCCCTTTCTTGTTTTTAATATATAAAATGATTGGCACGTCAAAGGATAAATCAGTTTGATGAACTAGAATCCTTAGATAGGAATGTATTCTCTCATGATTTATTTATCATCTATAAAATCTATCGTCTATAAAATAATCTTTACATCTCAGTGAGAAAGATTCTATTTCCATTTTAATTCCAGTTTATATGATCTTAAGCCTTTGATGCAACCCTATAGTCATCATTTTCCTATATTAAATACCGGTATGGTCAAATTTATGTTACATAGGGAGATCTTTTTTAATAGTAACTGGGTAAGTTCTGCATTAGAATTAAATTAGAATTAAAATTCTCTTTAAAATATTATCAGAGTAGATGAACCTTGCTAACTACTAAGTGACAGAAGGCAGACAGAAAAAGCCACATGTGTGATTTTACTTGTATGACACATCCAGAAAAGGCCAGTCCACAGAGAGAGAAAGCAGATTAGTGGTTACCAGGGAGTTAGGGGAAGGGAGAAATGAGTGAGTGTTTAATGGGTTTGGGGCTTCCTTTGTGGTGATGAAAATATTTTCAACTACATAATGGTGATGGTTGCACTTCAGTGTGAATGTTCTAAAGCCACTGAATTTATCCTTTCAAATGGTTAAAATGGTAACTTTTATGTTAGTTATATTTTACCACAATAAAACAATTGCTATAGTGATTGTCTCTTTTATGTTGCTGCTGCTTTATAGTTTCTAATCTCTCAAATTAGTAACTCTTTGTAAAAGTTTAATCTTATCTTTTATGTTTAGGTAAAATGATCCATTCTATGGTAGCTCATTTGGATGCTGTTACAAGCCTAGCAGTAGATCCTAATGGAATCTATTTGATGTCTGGAAGTAAGTCTAAACTTCCTGTACTGTCTACAAACTTTATAAAAGAATTGTTACTCAGTAACACTTTATTTGTTCTTTTACAGGCCATGACTGTTCAATTAGATTGTGGAATTTGGACAGCAAGACATGTGTGCAAGAAATAACAGCACATAGGAAGAAATTAGATGAATCAATTTATGATGTTGCTTTCCATCCATCAAAAGCATATATTGCCAGTGCAGGGGCTGATGCCCTGGCTAAAGTATTTGTGTGAATTAACAGAAACTTGCATCATAACTACAGATTTGCTTGGACAGAAAGAGGGTCTGCATCACTGCCATCAAAAAAGGTTACTGATAAGACACTACATGGGATCTGCCTGGTAAAGGCTATGGGGGCAGGCATAAATTGGTGGAAATCAGAACTTAATGTGAGGCTCATTAATTTAATTGTAATTACTGTATTTTGTGGGACAGAAAAGGACTCCAGTATTTGTGGCCTGTACTGGATATGAACTGAGCGTATTTCTGTTTTTTAGGTATCTAAACCAATGTGTGGAGTCTGATCTTATAAAAGAACTTTTATTTTGGACTCTGTGTGCTGCCTTAGGGTTAGGAATGTGGTGCTCTTATTGGGGGGGAAGTGAGCTCCAAGAGTAGTTTTTTCCATCTCTTAATGATCTTCTGTTTATCAGTTGAATGCCACAGATTCCCTTTTAAACTTATTTTGCTTTAAAAAAAAAGAAAATTTAACTTAAAATATTTTAGCATTAGTTGCACAAAATGTTTGGATAAAATTCTAGTTTTTATAAGTCTTTTTATATATTTAGCCTATCACAACAGTGCTCAAGATTATACTGAAGTTTTCTGCATTATACAACCCTAAAACAGAGATCTCACTGACCCGCTGCCGTGTAACCACACTTTTCCTTCTTTTGCCTAATACAGCTCAGCTAAGTCCTCCATAAGAAGCTAAATCACCTCCATCATCAAATAATTGTCTTCATAAACTGGGGACTATTAAGTGTATTAAAATGAAACAGTGGGGTTTAGTACTCCAAATGAACTCTTTAAAAAAAAAAACAAAAAAAACTAATCTTGGCATTCTATCACTATGTGATATTTTGTACATCTTACTGTATTTACAAGTTTATTTATCAAGGATTATCCATCTTGCTAATTGCCTATTATTTATTTCACTTTTTGTTGGTCTTTTTATCCTTTTATTAATGTGTTAAAAGAAACTGTATATCTATTTTGGAACCATTGAATAGTCTAAAATAGACTAGAAATGGAATATTTTATAGTTTAAGTTACATACTGACGTGATTCCCCCAGATACATACCTTGGTTTACCATAATTCCAAACAAAACTATTTTGTTGAAAAATATTTGGAGTAAATTTTTATTTGCATTACAAATAGGACATAAAAATTGTTGAATCAGGATATAGAACTCTGCTGTGTTTGGAGTAGTTATCCCTGTTTTATTTTTTCAGATGTGCTTAATTTTATTGTGTAACTAAGGATTTTGTGTAATGCATGATTCAAACAATAAAATATTTTTTCTAGTCTTCCAAAAATCTTTTCTGATCAGTTTGCAAGTTTTGATGAGTTTTGTAAGGTTTTTGTTTTACAAACTATGAATCAGCAAATTTTTAAGATTGTACCACATAGCAAACGTAAAGCTGTTGCAAAATTATGTATATAAAATGCATATAATAAATACTAAATTGTGTACCTGTATGTTACAGTTGGCTACATTATTTTGTGTTTAATAATAAAGTGCAATACTTTACTCTCCATCATTAAACTAGGAAATTATTTCTCAGCTTGTCCTTCATTTTTATGCTGTTTTTAAACTTTGTACTTCTTACAGATATTCTAATAAGATCAGAACAATACTATTAAGAATGCCTTTCAAACTATTTCATCCCTTTTGGGGACTTAAAAAAAAGGTTGAAATAAGATAATTCAAAATAAAAACAACAAGAAAGCTCACTAGAGGGTTTTTAGAGATGTAGTTTAAAATCATTTCTTTAACATCCTATTACTTTATTAAATTTGTATTTCAGGTTAACAGTGTTATCATTCTTATCTAGCTATGCATATTTACACAAAAAAAGTTCATCAGAAGATAAACTGCATTATTCATTAATTAAAAGTTGTCTTTAAAAATGTTAAGTATTGATATCTAGAAACTTTTTCCTTCACCCAGGTAGCATCATCCTTTTGTCTTTGAGGGGAATTGCAAATGGATTAGAAGGTAACATTAGAAAACTTGTGGCAAAATTCTGTTTGAATGAGTGTAGCATGAAAATTATATTGTGTATATATGTTGAGAAATTTTGTCATCTGGCATAAAAATCAAAGTGGTAATTTGTCATTTCTGATAAAACACTAAGACTACAGAAAATTTCTAAAAATTACTAGTTTTTTGAACTGCAGATTTACTTTAGTGAACAAAATTAAAGGGGCACTTTCTTTCCATTTTTCAGTAATTGAAGAACAAATTTTTCCAAAGCTAGTATTTCTGGCAGCTGTTCTCAGCCAATGCATTACTGTTTAACTGAAATGTGATTATCTAAATTGCAATGTATAAAACAGTCACCTCTTTTGAAACCTCAAAACTTGAACAAAAATTAGTACATATGTTTATTTTTCTCTTTACCTACTTCAGTTGTTTTTTCTCTATGCTAAACATTTGGTAAAAGACTAAAAGGATACAAAAAGAATGTCTTTATGTACTTCTATTTGTGTCTTATGGAAAATCATATAGATTCATTTGACTATCAAATAGTACTTTATTAAGTTTAAGAATATTTTTATATACAAACTAATATGTTGACTTTCTCTAATATTGTCTTTTTCATGATTTAGTTATTCATGCACTTTTCTCCTATTTCAGAGTAAGTATTCACTGAAGACCAGTGTCTCATTTAATGCATTAAGTTATAAATACCGGTAAGGTAGGATATTTGTAATTTAGGCATGCCTTCCGTTGGATTATATAATACATCTTTTTAAAAATCCTTTTACTCTACTTTTTAGTTGTTAACTCTTTATTCTCATTATGTTACTTATAAATTAATAATAGTAATTTAATGCTCTCTTGCTGCTCTTAAGGTATTAATTTCCCTGGTTGTGCAAGATGCCTCAAAACTTTGTCTTTTATAGAATTAAAAAAATTTTCAAAAGGGCTACTAATTAGAGGCTGGATTTTCTCTTATGTTTAAATTTTTAAGGAGTGGTACTTTCAGCTGAGAATTTGTGGTTTATTTGGGGGAAAGATCATGTTAAACTCATTTTAGTTATATGAAATTGTTTATAACCTGAATTCATACTTGCCATTTTTTATGGAGTGGCAGTTGACTGTCTTCCCATTTTATCAAATTTTTATCTCGTGTCTGGCAATTTCAGTTATGCCTCTGATACATAACTTTTTCATTTCTTTTACACAAACTATATAATTGTTAGATTCAAAAGATTTGCTGGAATACATATATTGTTCCAACCAGTTAACGCCCTTTTTTCTGGTCGGCTGGTTGTAAACCATTCATAGGATCATTGGTTTGTGATGGGAGATAAGGTGCACAGGTGGATAAGGGAGAGGACCCGTCCTATCTTTAGAGAAGATAGGATATGATGACCGAACACCTCTACCTGAGTTCTTGGTGAGGTAATGATAATTAAGGGAATTTTGATCACTTCTTAGGAACCAACTTCACAAGCATGGTTAAGTAAAAAATGGTAATTATAAAACTTTTGTTGAACCAAGTAACTAGAAGCATCTCCTATTTAACCTGGTAGTGGCTGTATAAAATGCCTAGAACAGTAGGCATTCAATAAATAAATGAATGAAGAAAAATATGCATGATTTTAAGGAAAATATCAGATTGTTCTTTTCTGCATGAATTAGCGAATGTAGAATTTTTACCTTGCCCTATGCGGAGAGACACTTGGAAAAATAAAAGGCAGTTTAGAAAGAGTCACTTAAGTAGTATTGCTTAGTCAAAAACTACAATATCTTTTCTGCAGATCTGCTGTTTGAAATAGGTTTTTCATTAAAGCTGAGTAAAGTATAATTTGTAAGTAAAATTTACCACCTTAACTTTTTCAGTACATGGCTGGCTAAATATATCTATACACATAAAAGGATATAAATAGAAAAATACCAAACAATCCTATATTGTTCAATGATAATTAGTTGTAAGTTATTACGAAAATACACTATAACAAACTTGATACCTAATTCCCTTCCATTTCATCCATAATCACAACATTTTAGTATACTAAATAACATCTACTATTGATTGGTTTTAAGACAATATCTAGGGTCAAGACATTTATATTTGACATAAGTTAAAGAGCTGTTTTCTATTTTAAGTTTCATTTTCCTTTAATACCGAATGATTGGAGAGGAAATGTTGCTTTTGGTCTAAGTATCAGATTTTATTGAGCTAGGCAATCTGCACATCTATACATTTAATATGCATGTTAAAATAGAACTCTTTAAGATTTTATCCACAATATATCCTTTTTCCTGAGTTTCTAAGGGTCATTATGAAGCCTCAGCAGAGTGTTTGGAACAATTAAGCCTAAATTGTAATTAGAAGGTAGTAGCTTTAAGTGAACGCTATTTGCTTAAAACAGCTGTTGGCATCTTTAATAGTTTTGTGTCAGATCCTAGTATGCTGTATAGTATTTCAGTAATACATTATATTCCCTTGCACGTTTTCTTTCATTTGTCCAACTGTCACCATTATTGCTGGGATTCTAAGAAGTCTCTACAAATGCCTCTGATGACATCGGAAACAATTGGTTCTAATCCTGTGAACTCTCTTGTGAAGAAAGCATGTGCCTCCTTTGGTTTAGAGGCCATATCTTTCAGGTCATCCAGAGGTGCCCAAGCCACACCAACAGAGAAGATGGTGATACCTATAATGAAAATATTTTCAAGTAAATTAAAACCAAGTTCAAGTTTAACATAAAATTACATGTATATATTTTCACACATTAGTACATAGTTGTAGAGAAAACTGTCTAATAGTTGAACTAAATCCCCTGGACCAAATTGTTAGGTTTTAACAGTTGTGATGAGAATGATTAGTTTGGTCAAAACCAGAAGTTTTGCCACCTGTATAACAGATAAGGCATATGATCACTGACAAAAAAAACTGATAAAAGTTCCATATCCATGATAGAACAGTAAGCTAGAAATTAAAGGAAACTTAACCTGATAGGCAATTAAAAAGAAAAAGCCTACAGCAAACAATGAAATGGTCAAAACTTCCCTGCTGACACTGGCATGAGCAAGTACTGCCTGCTATTATCAATCATATTGGAATCACACACCATTACAATTGAACAAGAAAGAATGGGACAAAAGGTGGGGTATAATAAACGGAGAAGATTTTCTAAGGCTACTGCATTGTCTGGGGGAGAGGTGACTAATCTGAATAGTAACTCCCATTTTAGTCTGTTACATTGGCAAACTGACCAATAGTTAGAAATTGTCAGTCTAACCCCAAAAGCAAAAATTTGGTGATAAAAACAGCCAAAGTGGGGATGCCGGGATAGCTTAACCAGTTACGCGCTTGCCTTGCAATGGTTAGGTTCGGGGATCAAATCCTGGCCCTGGCACATGCAAACCCACATTCTGAACTGCAGTACCACCTCCCATGTGGGAGACTCCTGTTTGGTTCCCTCCCCATGCAACCCCACATCCACCTGCATGGAATGAAACTATGTCAAAACTAATGATGTACAACTATGGAGACTGCTCTGCCCCCTACACCCTTCTCCCTGTCTCACCTCTCAAAAATGTTTTTAACATTTATTTTTACTGTTTTTGACAGAGAAGAGGGAGGGCCCAGAGCAGTCTTCATGGTTGCACGTCATTGGTTTTCTACATAATTTCTTTCCACAAGTGTGCGCGCAGGGCTGCGCAGGGCAGGAACTGGGCCAGGGGCCTCCCACTTGGAGCTTGCCCCAGTGAGAACTGAATGGAGGGTACATCCCAGTTCAGCATATAGGTCCACACAGGCCAAGCCAGCCCAGGATTTGATCCTTGAATCCAGGGTCTGCAAGACAAGCACTTAACCTGCTGAGCCATATTGGCATCCCCAAATACATATAAAAAAATAACAGCCAAAGAGAAATGTCTGTGAAGCTGGAATTTCTCCCAGTTACATTGAAGCTTTTCATCTTTATACCCTTGAGCTACTCCCACTATACATTTTGGTCAGAGTGATAGTAGTTTGATTCACTTCAGTCCCAACTGTAAAAGTACTGGTTTAGCAGATGAAGTTTCTGAAGTCTTCTCCAAGTCTTCATCCCCCTTCGAGTGGAATACAATGCTCAGAATTGTGACTACTTAAGATATTAATAAAACAGGTTTAGATGGTGTAAAAGCTACTTGAAACAATTTCTCATTTATAACTTATCAGCCAATCCCTCTCCCTGGCAAAAGAAAAAAAGTAAAAAATCCTCTCCCTCCCCTCATTTTGCTCTCTTTTAATAGTGCATTTTAGCTCAGGTTTAGCTCAGACCCAGTATATAATTTGGAAGAAAATAAAGTTATGACCTAGCCCTGAAAGCCTACTCTATTTTCTGGCTTTTGTTAACTTTTATTTCAGTGTCACTAAAGGTAATTTTCTTGAAAATAGTTTGGCCCAATCTCCAGAAGTTCAGTTAATCACATAGAGAAGATATATTTGTATTCACTACATTTAGCCTGAATCCAATCCTGTTAACCATAACTTAGTTCAGTAAGCTATATCTTTAAAGTGTATGATAGCAAACAGGTCTTCAACATAGGTTAGTTGCTGATGTTTAAAATAAGACAGATGTACAAAAATGAGCCAATGTATCTAAATTGCATGTTTCAGTTTTATCTAATGTACAAAAGGAAAAAGGTTAAGTCATTAGAATACATAGGGAAAAGGAAGAGAAGAAGAGTAGAAAAGTGGAAGGCTCTAATTCCCCAAGTTAGCATATTTGTTTAAATATTGGTCTCCAATCACTCAGTTTTATGGTAGGCAAGGGAACCTCAGCTTTTGCTGGCCTATCAGATCCAGCAACACATTATGCTAGTGTTTTCAGGAACTAGTCTTTGCCAGAATGTATAATAAGGTTGGGGTAAGGGAGAAAGAAAACCTTTTTATACCCTTTTATAACATCAGAGTGTTTTCATTCTCAAAAAAAAAAAAAAATACTAAAAAGGAATTTCAGATGGACTAGAATTTAAAAGTCTTTATTGGTGATGTTATCATCTAAGAAAACATGCCAGGCTGAAAATTACTAAAGAGGATAAATTATCAAATAGATTTATAGTAAATTATGATCAATGGTGATGGTGGGGGTGATATATTTCAAGTGTGAGCCAAATGCAAGAACCTCTAACATACTTCCTTGACACAGCGTGGTTCTTCTGCTGTTTCCCCCAACAGTACAGTGGATGGGAGTGTAGACTCAGTAAGACTACCTGGGTTTGAATACTGGCCTCATCATTTGCTGTGTGTTTTGGGGAAGTTTGTCTCCTTGTCTGTAGAATGAGATTAGTAGAGCTGCCTTGACATTTAGTTAATACTGGGTAAAACTCTTAGAACATGACTACAACACTGTAGGTGTTTGTTCAATATTTATATTTCCTCCTAAACTTCACTGAATGACCTCTTCATTACCCTTCCCAGACAAAGCACAAAGACCTACCTGCATCCTGTGCGGCAGCAGCAGGGCCTCGAACATCATCATAGGACTGCCCGTCAGTGACAATGACCAGGAAGTTCTTGTTGGGGCTGTCCCTCACAGGACCAAACACATTTCTAACAGTAAAGGAAATGGCATCACCAGTAGCGGTCCCACCGCTCATATAGCGGATGTTTCTGATGACCGCTAGGACATTCTCTTTCGTGTTATAGTCATTGAAACTGAATTCTGTGCGCTGATCATAGGTGAACTGTACAGCAGCTATCTTGGCACCAATGTCTGATATTTCAAAAGTCTTGGCTATGTTGGAAACAAATTCAAGCATGAGGCGGAAATTATTGTCTCCAACACTGCTAGAGCCGTCAATTAGAAAGGCAATGTTCACTGAGTTATAACAGGTCTTGCTGCACATCATTTGCTCATGAGTGCAGAGCTTCTGCACAAGAGGCTTTACGTATTTTGTGGTGCCAAACCAGTTGGGCATGTGGTAAGAGAAGAAGCCATTAGTCCGACAGACAGCCTGGGGGGGTGGGGGGGTGGAGAGAAAAGATATCCAAAGGGATCAAAAGCTGTTGTTTCTTAAAGATTATAACACAACTGAATCACTACTGTAACAGAAGACACCTGTCACCACCCTTACCTTGTCAACAAATGCAACATCCTGAACCATCCCCAGCTCTTCTGGGATAGGCTTGGCCACAGAAACTATAAATACATTAACACCAAACTCTCTGGCCACAATGCCTGCTTCCTCAATGTCATCAGAAGGCCAGCCATCAATAAATACCACCACTACTTTGGGGATCCCTTTTCTCACTCCAGTGTCTGCTGTGAAGAATTTCTGGGCGGTGTGCTTCAAGGCTTTTCCTAGGTTTGAGAAAAGCAAACTGGAACAGCACCACTTCTCAAATGACATTTCTAGTTCCCTATACCAATCTGATGCCACCTAGTTTAAGAATTTTATTAAAAACCCGGCTCTAATACATGCACAAAATGGGGAAGTGTAATTATCTGTCAGGACTATTTTTTTGTCTTCACAACCCACATAACATATTCCATCCCCTCCTAGAAGCCTCATTTCCTTTCTACACATCAATCATCAGTCAGAAACACAAAACTGACTCCCACTCATGTACTTGTGCTCTCTATCTTGCCCCTTAGTGACTAAGTAGTACTGCGAATGACTCAGAACGAGGAGTCTTCCTTCAGAGGGTCCAAAGTACTACTTTAGTTCTTTCTACCACATCTGCATTCATTAGGTAAGTCTGTTGATCTTTGCTTCATTTTAGCATTCCAAAAAGGTACTTCTCTAAAGTGACATTTGCATTATTTGATATAAGGATTATAAATCACGCTTTATACTTAAAAAAAAATAAGCAATATCGAACCCTTGATATATTTTTCATTATAAATCGAGTCTCCCAGATGATCACATGCACACCTAGCTAAAATTTCAGTGCCAGGAGAAAGAGTTTCATATCTCCTTATATAAAATAGTGTAATACTGTTTCATATATCTGACCATTCATAACCCTCTCCTGTGTCACATCCCACCTACCAAAGTCTACTTACCTGTATTGGAATTACCCCCTCGAAAACCTACTTCCTTTATGGCGAACAAAACATCTTTGGCTGATGTAAAGTTTTTCAAGTAAAACTCTATTTTGGGATGTTCACTAAGTGAAAAAATGAAAAAATGTTATCCAGAGAGAATTGGAAGAGGAAAACAAGCAATATTTTATACCTTAAAAAAAGTCTTTAAATTGGACAATGCTCAAGTTTCTTTCTTAATCCTACATTATACATTCAACTAAGGCATTGCATCCTTACTTGAATTTTTAGGGTCTTTCAGAAATGTAACAAAAACAATTACTAAACAAAAACACTTAAAAAATGAGACATGTTGCAAGGAAATGAATGATAAAGGATTATAATATGAAAGCTTTCTTATAAAAATGATATTAACATTTGCTAATCTTAAAAGTATGTGTATTGTAAGAGATGTGAGACTTTTCCATATTTAATCGTAAAGGAATTTCAGCTCAGTTTTATGACTACTATGTGTCCATTAGAGACCATGTTGAGTAAAAATAGTTAAAGCACAATTTATTTATTTAAATATTATATTTTATTGTTAAATTTAATGGGGTGACATTGGTTGGTAACAATCAGTTTCCCAATGTACAACTCCATATCACATCACCCATGCATCGCATTATGTGCCCAGCTCCCAGAATCAGGTCCCCCTCCAACCCCATATATCTGATGCCCACTCCCCCTTCCCCCCACAACTCTCCCTCCCCCCTCCTCCCTCCTCTCCAGGTAAACACCAAACCATTGAGTGTGTCCATAATGCTGGTGCCCTCTCCCACTTCCCCTCCCTCTCTCCCTCCCCCCTCCTCCCCTTCCCTCAGGCAATCACCAAGTTATTGGGTGTGTCCATAGGTCTCTGAAAGCACAATTTAATTATGTTAAGTTTTTTAGATCAGTCAATGTGTATTTCATAAGTACAAAATATTAAGATCTTAACATGATCAATTGCCATTAAGTCAAGATTTTTGAAGGACAAGTGTAGCACTGATTGTATTTCTGCATACCTGGTGATATAATTTCTATGTACCTGGTGGAATGTTGGGCCACAAAATCAGATTTCATATGTTGATAACCTTTTTACTTTTATGGTAACTTTTCAACTATCCAAATTATGATTTATGAAATTTAGTCTTAGTTTTGCATCCTTAATGATATATTCTGCTTTTCTGCTTAAATAAAACTCTTGATATAGTTTATCTAGTCTAACGTTCTTTCTTAAAGAGAAAAACCATAAACCATGAAGTTTAGAGAGAAGCTAGTTTTTGTATGAGTCTGCAAGGTAGTGCAGCTTTCATCTTGAAAAAGAACTGGAGAAAAATAGCAAAGAAAAAAGATAAGAAAAATACTAAGGGGAATCTGCACTCTGCAATGTTAAAATGCACAATAATCAAAGCATTATAGAAAAAATGTAAGGATTAGCATGTGGATCAAAGACAGACTTGCTAAATTTGTATATAAAATTCATATCACAAATCAGTGCAATAAGCTCATTTTTTAAAAGGTGAGGACAAATGGTTAAATTATGTAGAAAACAACAAAGTTAAATTTTCACACCAAAAAAAAAAATCTAAAGAACCAATCGTAAAAAATAATATAAGAACAAATGAAACATAAAATAGTACTGGTGAGACCTTAATACAATGCTGATATTAGTTTAAACTGGATCAACTTTCTAGAAAGCAATTTAACTGTTTATTTCAGAAGACTTAAAAATGTGAGAACCATTTTGACCCATTCCCATTTCTAGGCATATAGGTAATCAGAGATGGCAAATGGATGACATAAGGGTGTTCATCACAGTGTAACATGTAATGGTGAAGAAGCAATAAAATAATGGCTAAATATCATGCAAAGGAACACTATGAAACATCATTTTTTGAAGAATATTTGTGATATGGTAAAATGCTCTGAATACTAATGACTAAAAAACAAAATAAAACAGTATAGAAGACATTTTTATAGTCTGAGCTTTTGAAAAAGAAATATAGTCATGCACAATCAAGTATTTTCTTAAAATACTGAAAGGAAATAGAACATTTTTCAGTGATTATCTCAGGGGGTAAATTTAGGAAATTTGTTTTCTTTGTGCTTTATGTTGTTTTCAGACTTTTTGTAATGAGCATATTATAATCCTAAAGCCATCAATAAATTTTTTTTTAATGGATAAAAATTAAAAGGTCAAACTTCAGATCAGCAATCAGGAGAATATGGAAAGAGCTAAAAAGAACAACAACAGAATAGGGAGAAGGAACAGACATATCACTGTTTTTTCCTTCAGTGAAATTAGGAATTGAGCAGAATAGATGTGCAGAGGTAATTTGTATGAGCAAATTAGCCTATCTTCTGGTCCTCAAATCACATATAATTCTTTAAATTCTTTTGTTAAAAAAAAAAGATAAAAAAGAACTTAGACCTATTTAGTCTGTTCAGTCTTAAATCCTGAATTTATAATTTGGGAATCCAGATTGTCCAAAACTCAATATATTTATATTGAACGGAAATGAATGTATCTACTTTAAAGACTGATGATTTGCCATCACTCAAGACATCATTTAAGTTTCCCATTTTAACAAGGTTGGTACCTGGCTTGAACAAGGCCCACATGTGGTCCTTCTGTCCCAATTCCCAACATTAGGGCCACTTTCCCAACAAAATTCTTCTGTAGATTAAATCGGCGCTGCCCAATATTAAAACTTCCATCGATCAGAAATGCAATGTCTGCTTTACAGTCTGTGAATACCCAAACACATTTTTCCATTAGCAGTTCCAAGAGGAGGGAGGGAGAGAGTGACTGCTATTTTCCCAAATGGATATTTGGACTCTTACCTTTATTGCCAGTTTTCTTCTCAGGTGTTTTCTTTTGTCGTTTACCTGAAAGAAAAGCATTTGGCATTAGCAAAAGGAAAACAGTTCCATAGCAAGAAGCCCACACAGGGAAAAACTTCTGACAAGTAGTGTCATTCTTAAAAAGACTATTTTTTTTTCTGAAAATTAATTTTCTTATGATGTTCTGGACTGGGGAAACAATGACCCCCAAAAGAAACAAATCAGGACTGTAGTATGCCTACATATTTGATATGCCTCCGATCCAGGACTTCCCAATGCTGTGCCAGGCAATTATAAGTTCCATGTTTCATACCTGTTGGAGGACGTGCTGTGGACACTGCTTGTCCTGTGGCTTCCTGGGTACCACTTTTGCCTTCTGTTAGAATAAAGAAAAGGCTATTGTTTCCTCTTCCTTCTTTATCATCAAAGCATAATGGATCTAATTTAGTGTTCTATAGGATGATAAATGTAATAGAGTGATGGCAATTCCAGGAATAACTGCTACATTCTTGTTTCAAAGAATCAAAGTGGATTCTCATCTGTTAGATCATATTTTAAAAGGATCACCAAAAATGAATTCATTCATTCACTGACTTTTTGATAATTTAGTGTTATTTGGTAAATGCCAGGGCATTTTGATTGCAGACCATTCAAGTTTGTTTGTTTGTTTTTTAATGATTTATTGTTTTAAGAGAAGGAGAGAGAGAGAGAGAGAAAAGCGGGGAGAGCCCAGAGCAGTCTCCTTAGTTTGTACATCATTAGTTGTGACATAGTTTCATTCCACACAGGTGGATGTGGGATTGCACACGGTCCGCATGGTGGCAACCAAACTGCGGGACTCCCACATGGGAGGCAAGAACCTTCGCCGCTAGGCTCAGGGGTTACCAGTTGCGCCGCAGTGCAGCATATGGGTTTGCACAGTCCAGGGCTGGAAATCGAACCCAGGACTTCCCGATTGTGAGGCAAGTGCTATCCCAGGATCCCCTTATTCAAGTTTCTATTGCCATCCTGACAGCAAGATTATTCTTTCCTAATTTACCCAAGTTTGGCTTGAGTGGGTCCTTGACCCTTTGGGTCCCATGACTGTAACCCATAGTTGATCTCTTCAGTCTTGATCATAGGTGTTTCCATCAAAGTCAAAGAGGATGGGCTGAGAAAAGTAGAAAACTTTTGGGGAGGGAGGCAGGAAGCAATATTTACACAAAAGTAAGAATAATGTAATTGTACCTACTTGTCACTGTGAAAGAAGCAGACCATCTGGAAAGCGTTTGAGACTGGATGCCATTGGCAACTACTGAGGAATAGTTTTCTCGACCTGGTAGGTTATAGATTCGTACAGGTCCCCCTGCATTGCTGATTACTCCCCTGCAACACAATAACAGTTGTGCTTCTATCCACACCTTTTAGGGGCATCCAACTGATAGTACCATATTACATCTATTGCTCTAATTAATCGAGAAAATAGTGCAGTAGAAAAGCCATCTAAGGATGCTGATAGCTTTTTTCTTTTTTTTTTGACAGACAGAAACAGAGAGAAAGGGGAAGGCCTAGAGCAATCTCCATAGTTGTACATCATTAGTTTTCCACATAGTTTCACTCCACAGGTGGGCACAGGTCTGTGCAGGGCATGAACCAGGCCTGGGGCCTCCCGCATGGGTTGCACCCGCCTTGTGAGCTAGGGGCCTCCTACATGGGAAGCATGCCCAGGGCATGAGCTGAACCAGGGCCTCCCACATGGGAAGCTCACTGGGGTGAGAACCGAACTGGGGGCACACCCCAGTTCAGCATATGGGTCCGCACGGGCAGGGCCAGGATAGGAATCTTGGGCCCCAGGGCTGCAAGATGAGTTCTCAACCCATTGAGCCATCCTGGCTTTCCCAGCTGATAGCTTTTTTAAAAACTTGCTTACATAGGTACAAAATCTGCCTTGGAAAATGGTTTTGTGTTGTCAAACTTAAGTGTTGATAAGAACACACTTGCAGGGGAGGCTGGGATGGCTCAGTGGGTTGAGCGCTCGCTTTGCAGCGCTGGGGACCGGGGATTGAGTCCCGGCCCCGGCCTGTGCGGAACTATGTGCTGAACTGGGAGCTCGCCCAGTTCAGTTCTCTCTCTCTTTCTCTTTCTCTCTCTCTCTCTCTCTCTCTCTCTCAAAAAACAATTAATAAAAAAAAAAAAGAACACACTTGCAATATGTTTCCTCATCTATAAAATGGAGTAAAATTGTATTGTACCTACCTTGTATAGCTGTAGAGTTGTCATGGAACTTAAAACAATGGCTGGCACATAGTAAAAATAACTCAGTAATAAATGACATGATTAAGAATGTGTTAGAATCACAGGAATCTAGCTATCAAGAAATAATGCGTTTTGCTTTTAGTCAGAAAGCTTCCCTTGTGTAGCTGGTGTTCAAGTATATTCAGGAAAACTTTTAAAATGTATTCATATTCTATGGCCAAAAGTGGCACCAAAAGCAGGAAAAAGTGGGGATCCACTGGCTAGATAGGGAAAGGAAACACTTGCATTTCCCTTCGCCTTGGCAGGTTTAGGCTTACCTGTGGATAGCGGCACCACAAATGCTTGATACAGAAGCATACACTATGTTCCCAAACACCGAGAATTCCTCAAGAGGGCAGCCCCCTGGGCAGAGGACATCTGCTTTCTCTTTTCTGATGTCCAGGCCTCTGGTAGAGCATGTGATAGCAATGGGAACTGAAGAGGAAGGAGGGAATGTAACAACCATCCTTAGGACTTCCAGGGCAGTGGTGGTGGGGAAACTAGGTTATGAGATTGAAGTTTTACTTCCCTGATTTCTACATCTTCAGTTAGGAACATCAACTTATGTACTGTTCCACACCAGTCCAGATTTTAGCAAGCCAAAAACCAGTCTACCAATTTAGTCTAGTCCTCAACCACTATAAAGTCTAATGGGAAAACTTTCTCAGTTCTTATCAGTATGAAAATAACATAATTGGAGCTATATCAGAACTAGAAATTAACATTAGACATTGATCAGTTATTAATTCATTCTAGAAATGTAAAAAAAAATCTTACTTCTGATGACAAGTTGCCTGAGGTGGTGATATTATACCTGGGTTGGGCTTGTGAAGACCATTTTCATAGACGCAGCCTTTGCTTCGGTGGACCATTTATACCAGTTTCCCTCCAAAGGCAGTGCCTTAAAGTTGTATCTTAATTTAAGTAAACCAATAAAAAGACACTTTGTTTTGCAGAATGACATTTAGCTCAGTCACTCATTTTACAGATGAAAAAAATTAAAGCTGTGGGGTCAGTTTGCTCAAGGTCACACAGCCCAGGAATATTCTGCTGCTCCAGCACGACAGGAAACAGGGAGGTGCTTCAGAATGGAGCATTTTTATGTGATTCGAACCTGTTTATTTCTGCTCCAGATCTGTCCAGAGAGCTACATCAGGCAGTGAATGCATTTTTCGAAAGCACTGCTAATATTCTACATGGTCAACCTGATTAATAAGGAATCAAAGGTTTTACTACAAAAGCTGTTAGGTACAGACAAGCCCTTGGCAACATGTAACAAGATAACATAACACATGTCAATTCATCAACTTACTGTGAATATTAAATTGAGAATAATGTTATTAAATACTATTTTCCAAACACAGGAAATTGTGGTTATCCAAACTTTGAAATAGAGGTTAATTTAAAAATAAAGGCAAACCAACTTTTTTCCAAGACAGAGGAATACTGACTGGTCATATTGCCCAATTCAGTAGCCTTCCCCTAACAAGGACCCTCTTGTGAGAGTCCACTGTGTATGCCCATGGGGAACGGGAAGGCAGGAGACCAGGTACAATGTCAATTCCTTACCTCTGAAACGCTCTAGATTGCTGGGGAAATAAAAGTCCTTACCCAAGACAGTTGCTGCATACCTGTGAGCTTCAAACCCTTTATCAAACAGCCTTCATCCGTCCTGCCACTTTAGTGGCATCAGACACTCTACCTTTATCTGCCAACACTGACTTTAGTAAAAGTGTGTGGGGGGGGGCGGGGCGGGGTCTTACCCTCATGTCTCCTTTTAAGGAAAGCAAAGGATAGATTTGGGAAAAGTTTTGCCTTTAATGTTGTAGAAAACAAACCGAACCACACACCTATAGTCGGACTCCTTGTACATGTGAAACAAACTCTTTCTAGACCCCCTCGAATGCTGCTTTTTATAGGGGTTACGCCTAGAAACATAGCCAGAGAGTCAAACAAGGTGGGACAACGACGTAAGCCTCTCTGCCTCTGTCCCTTTGTCAGCTCTGACAGTCTGAAGTCCCAAACGCTGCGTAACACCCGGGACTAGTGAGACCCCTGGTGGGGCTCAAGGAATACCCGCTGTCCTGACCTTCCGGGTGCCCGGTGGCTCGGCCTGCGGGGCTGGGGGTCTCCCAGGACGTGGGTGTGGATGACGGGGGCTTCCTTCTCTGCGCATTGGGAAGAACGACCCCAATGGACCCCGCGGGCACCCTTGCGTGGGAGAAATGGGTAAGCAGTTGATCGGCTGTAGGTACGAACGAGGGGTGTGCCACGCTCCAACCTACGCACTCTCCAGCTCCGGACCGGGGTTTGCGTTCCAGGGGCTCCACCTGAGCGCGCTTCTACCTGCTTGCCCTTAGCACCTCCTATCGCCTGGACTGAGCCCTGCTTCCCGGACCAGGAACATGCCACTCACCGGCTCCCTCGCCGTCCGCGGGCTCCGGCAGCAGCAGACAGACACCTGCGAAGAGAGGACCGCACGGGGGCCTGCTCCAGCCTCTACGCGGCTTAGCGCGAGGGGAAGCGGGCAGTGAGGGGCGCGTACCCACCGAGGCAGAGTACAGGGATCCAGCCCGCAGCCATGGTAGCTGGAGGGTTGGTCGGACCTGGGAGAGAGGGAGAATGAGAGGGAGGCTCCCGGAGAACGGAGGCCCTTGCGTCTCCACCACACCGCCCCCGCCGCCCCGCAGAGCCCTCGGAAACCCAGGGGCAGCCGCGGAGAAGGGGGAACCGATGGGCCGCTGTCCGGGAGCTAGCGCCCTCTGGATCTGGAGGCGACGCTCCGGCTGCAAACGGAGCCCAAACCCAGAATCGATGTGCAACCCCGCGCCGGGGTGAAGGGAACCGTATGAAGGCAGACAAGCTGAGAGTGAGACCAAAGAGGGACAGAGGCCAGCAGGCTCAGGGACCCGCACGCCCGCGCCGGGCGCCCAGCGCTCGCTCTCTGCACCTGAGTCGGAAACGCCCCGCCGCGCCCGAGTGCGGAAAGCGCGGCGCCCGCGGCCGCTATAAAGGCTGGGCCGCGCGCATGAGCACTGTGCGGGGGGCGCGCGAGGAGGGGGCCGGGCGCCGGTCCCCCGGGGCAGGGCTGTGAAGTCCGGCTCCACCCTCACCCCGCCCCGCGCCCGGGCGCCTCCCCCCCGCAGCGCGAGGCTCGGACCCCTGGAGGCTGCACGGTCCCCAGGGAAGGCGAAAAGGTCCCGGGTCAGAGTCCCGGGGACCCTGCGGGAGCCGGCGTCGGGAGTGTCCAAACGAATGTGGGACGGGGGCGGGACACGCGCCTGCGGACGCGCGGGCTGAGACCCGAGCACGGGGCGCGCGGGCTGCGCGGCGCTCCGGGCGGGGAGATGGCCCGACGTGCCACAAACGCGCCAGGCCGCGGCGGGGGACTCACGGGCCCCCTTGTACAGTCCTCGACGGCGGGAGCTGCGACCTTCGCCGTGAGCCCGGGCGCCGCCTCGGCCAAGGCGACTGAGGTGGCGCCGGGCGGCCGGCCGCCCCGAGGCCGTGGGCCCCAGCAGGGCTTCCAGGTCCACGCGCACTGAGAACAAAACTTTCCAACTTTCCCGTGGAAACAGCTCCTGCTTCTAAAGGACAACCAACCTGGCTTTCGTAAACGAAACGCGTGCCGTGGGTTTGTGAGAAACTGTCAACGGATTGGTTATTCCGTGGACCTTAGGGATCCAGCCTCCCGACTTGGTTTCTGCAGGAATCGGATTTTCCCCCTGCGGGCTCCATTTCCTCTAGTGGGGCAGGGCCATGTTTGGGAGGTGGCCCCTACCCCTCATCACATTGCCATTCCTTGTCTACATTAGGAAGGATTTGTGCTTGTTCTTCTCCAAATTCTCAGGCCTGGTGTCTGTTGTAATTGAGCAAAATGTCGGATTTGGTAACAATGTGTTCTCCCATCTCTCTGCCTCTCTCAGCCTGATAACTTTTTACATGTGTAAATGGGAGAAAGAGGAGAATTCGCGGCGGTGTAAGTGAGAAAAATGACCTCTTGGCAGCTTAGACGACCCTAGAGGTGGTACGATAACATTTTCCTTTGTTTTGTTCTTTTAGTTTAGTTCAAATAACAGGATTTTACTTAGGTCAAAAGAATAAACAAGAGATGCCGGGATAGCTCAACAGGTTGAGCACTTGCCTTGCAACCGGAGGTCCGGGAATTGAATTCTGCTGTGCAAAACGACATGCTGAACTGTGGCCCACCTGGTAACCGCAGGGATGGCAGGGAAGGTTCTCGCGTCCCTTCAGGGAGCCCCCACCTTTGGTTCCCACCCTGCATGGCTCCACACCCACCTGTGTGCAATGAAACTACGTCACAACTAACGATGTACAACTACGGAGACTGCTCTGGGTCCTCTCCCCTTCCTTCTGTCTTTCTCTGTTTCTATCACCTTCTCTGAAACAATAAAATAAATTTTTAAAAAGAATAAACAAGTTATATGCCATAAAATCCATCTACTTTAAGTGTACTATGGTTTTTAGTGAATTGACGGACTTGTACAACATCACCACAACCCAATTTTAGAATATTAACATCGCCCTCAAAAGGATCCCTTCTGGCTATTGGAAGTCAACCGATCACCTTTCCCACCCTCAGCCCTAGGCAACACTAATTTACTTCCCAGTTCTATAGATTTGCTTTTTATGGCCATTGCATATGAATGAAATGATGCAGTATGTGGCTTTTTTTACTGGGCATAATGTTTTTGAGGTTCATCCATCCTGCAGCATGTATGAGCACTTCCTGTTCATTGCTGAATAGTATCCCCATACATTTTATAATATATTAGGAAACAAATATATAATACCACTATCACCTCGAAGCCAAATATTGTAGTGGATTTACAACTACTCCATTTGGAATGAGTCAGTATTTGCACCAGGCAACCAGGAAGTGTCCATTTCACTCCTTTTACCACCTGAATGTCTTATGGAGAGAAAGAAACTAAATAACATTTGTGGGGAGAGCTGGGATGGCTCAGCAGGTTAAGCGCTTGCTTTGCAGCCCTGGAGCCCGAAGATTGAATCCCGGCCCTACCCTGTGCAGACCCATATGCTGAACTGGGGTGTGCCCTGAGCTCAGTTCTTGCCGGGGCCTATGTAGGAGGCCCCCGGCCCAGTTCCTGCCCTGCGCAGCCCCACGCCCACCTGTGGAGTGAAACTGTGTGGAAAACTAATGATGTACAACTATGGAGACTGCTCTGGGCCCTCCCCCTTCTCTCTATCTGTCAAAAAAAACCCCACAAAAAAACCCAATAAAAATAAATCTTTAAATAACATTTGTGGGCTGAGAGGTCATAGATTCTTATTTTCATGGCTGATTTAAAGATTTAACCCCTTCTGTGGTAGAGCAACCCTTTTAAGAAACTCACTAGTAATTTAGCTACCACACCTGATATTTTCCATTGGAGAAACTTCAACCCTTCAGGACAGTTAAAGCTGTCTTTTTCATTTTTGTTTATTGAGTGTCTTCAGTCAGGGTGGGATAACCATCTCCAGTTAGGCTGGACAAGTTGTCATGATGCTATCTAATTAGGGAGAGTTCATATCCTGGGGCGGGGGGTGGGGGGGAAGCTTCCACTCCACAGCTCAGCAGGCAGGTGCCCAACAGGCTGAAGGGGTGCATGCCATTAATACTTAGGACTCCTACAGGGCGAAGCCTCCTGTGATGTAATTTCACTGAGCCATTTGGCAGCATCAAAACTATGCAGCTATTTCCATGATTGACCCTGACTGTTATAAAATACAGGAAATACCTCATTGAGTTTCGTGGTTATTTACTCAAAGATACATTTTAATTATTTTGTTTTGAAACGTTTAAGAGAAGTTAGCCTTTATTTATTTTTCTGCTTTGAAAGGTCAACCAAGGAGGGTGGGTAGTGGGAATGAGATTGCTCATTCTCAGTGTGTACCTCATGCTCACCATAAGTGAACTGAGGGGAAAAAATATCTGAATTTAAGCAAGGTCATTGCTTCTGCTGTGGAAATATCTGGAGAGGAAAAGTCAAAGAAATCTGGGTATGTTTGACTTCAAAGACAAATTGTTAAAATTACTGTTTTGTATTCAATTGGATACCATTTCAGGGTATTGTACTCCTTGGGATGCCAGGTTAGTTTATCCTGTTTTAATTAAGTATATTTACTATTCAAAATTTAGATGAACTCCCTGTAGAGCAGTGGATTCTGGACTGGGCTGTACAATGGAATCACCTGAGGAGCTTTAAAAAGTACTGAAGCCTGAATCCCACCCCCAGAGAGTCTAATGTAATGAACTGGTCTGGGACGGAATCAGGGCACGTTAAAGCTCTCCAGGTGATTCTAATATGCTGCCCCGGGTGCATAATACCTTGCTCAGTGTTAGGGGTTAGGCTAATAATTCTAATTTTTCATTATCTTTTCATTAAAATTCCACTTTAAATGTGATAGTGTGCTCCCCTGATAAAACAGAAGAATCTTCTGGCCCGGTGGTTTTTTAAAAACAATCCTTAACAGAAAGTTTGAAAACTCAATTTCAATAGTCATTTTCCCTGAGTGTGCTACCTGGTCACATTTCTAACTTTGTGCAGAATGGGCTGGCGTTGTTAAGGGAGGGAACCTCTAAAACTGATACCTGAGGTGGTATCTTCAGGCTTCAGGCTGCTGCTGATGTCCAAAAAGAGTTTCACAAGAATAGCACGGTTGTCTGATTGGATTTCCCTCAATACTTACATAGGTAAGCTCTTTAGAGGTCCCCTCTGTGTTCTGTTTTTACCTGAATCAGTGTCACCCAGAAGTTTTAGTTTTTGTTGTTGGTTTTTTATTTTTTTAAAGGAATATCGGTCCTACTCTCATCCCCTATACCATTGAAGCTCCCCTTACTATAAACCGTTACTTAGCTAATACAATATCTAGAAACTTGGTTTTATTTCAGTTACCGTGAACTTAAAGTGAATTTGTTCCCTTTTAGGAAGTCTACATTTATTTTACGGTATCCCATAAATTTTTACGATTGGTTCTAGAGCATAATCAGTTTAGAAACTCATATCCCTGAAGTCATTTAATCCATAGTTACTCTTATTCTAGATCTAGTTTTTCTGATTCTTTTTGTTGTTCACATCTAGTATTAAGCAAATATATACACCTAACCTCTCAGTTTTTGATGAAATCTAGCAACAGAATAAATGTCCACAGCCTCTGGGAAGTGAAAATTAAAAAAATTGATTTGGAGCTAGCCCTGTGACCATTAGCAATCACTTTCTTTTCTGGGCCTCAGTTTCCTTTCCTACAAAGTGAAGGGAACTTCTGCTGGCTACATTCTGTGCCTGGCAAATGCTCCCTGGACTTCAAGGGAGGGGCTGCTTTCTGGGGTTTGGAAGGCTGTAGGGCACACTGGCTGTGCCCGCGGGCTCCCAGCTGCCGCAGGACCCATCCTGCCTAGTGCAGGGCCTCTTCTTTATTTACTTTTCACTGCTGAACTATGGTCTGGGTCATGTTTGTCCCTTAATTAATAAGAAGTAACGGAGGTGACATTGCCACTGGAGTGCCACTGGGACCTCCGTCCTATGCAAGGAAAGCTGCAACAGAGAACAAATTAATTCTACAAGGCCCAGCACACAGCTTATGTAAGCTCCTCAAGGTCAAGAATCTTTATATTGGGGGGAAGCAGGGATGGCTCAACGGGTTAAGTGCTCGCTTTGCAGCCCTGGGGACCGAGGATTGAATCCCAGCCCCAGCCCTTGTGGACCCATGTGCTTCTCATGCGGGAGGCCTCCAGTTCAGTTCTCAGCCCCCTGGTTCAGCCCTGGCCTAAAGGGGCATGACTCCCATGTGGGAGGTCCCCAGCCCAGCTCCTGCCCTGCGCAGCCCCTGCCCACCTGTGTGGAATGAAACCCTGTTGAAAATATGATGTACAACTATGGAAACTGCTCTGGGCCCTCTGTCTCTCTGTCTGTCTGTCTGTCTGTCTCTCTCTCTCTTTCACTCTCTTTCTGTTTCTCTCTGCCTCTGTCAAAAACAGTAAAATAAATCTTTAAAAAAAAATAAGATTTTTATGTTGTGCTACTCTCTATTCCCCAATGACCTAATAGGTACTCAAGAAATATTT
Organism: Craseonycteris thonglongyai; assembly: GCA_004027555.1. Classification (NCBI taxonomy): domain Eukaryota; kingdom Metazoa; phylum Chordata; class Mammalia; order Chiroptera; family Craseonycteridae; genus Craseonycteris; species Craseonycteris thonglongyai. Next base: position 30,638 of record PVKE010005441.1, read on the forward strand.
GTTGGGGGATGCTGGGATAGTTCAACAGGTTGAGCGCTTGCCTTGCAACTGCGAGGCCCAGGGATCGAATCCTGAGCCTGGCTGAACTGCAATGGTAACCACTGAGATGGCTGTGAGGGTTCTCACCTCCCATGCAGGAGGCCCCCAGCTTGGTTCTTGCCCCATGAGGTCCCATCTGTGTGGAATAAAACCATGTCACAACTAATTATGTACAACTATGGAGACTGCTCAGGGCCTTCCCCATTTATCTCTCTCTCACTTTCTTCCAAACAATAAAATTAATCTTTAGGGAAAAAAAAAATTTGTTGAATGAATGAATGAATCAATCAATCAATCAATTTCATTCTGTCTTGCCACTTGCTGTCTTGTATTGATTTTTTAAAACTTATTTTAGAACAGGTTTAGGTTTACAGAAAAATTTATAAAAGACTACCCATTTACACCACACCCAGTTCCCCCTATTAATTAACATCCTTCTTTAGTACATGCAATTGTCACAATTAATGAACCAATACTGATAACATTATTATTAACTGACGTACACACTTTATTCAGATATCCTTAGTTTTTATCAAATGTCCTCTTTCTGTCCCAGGACCCTATCCAGGATACCGCATTACATTTATTCAATACGTCATCTTAGATTCCTCTGGGCTGACACTGTCTCGGATGATCCTTACTCTGAAGTCCTTGACAGTGTTGAAGAATACTGGTCAGGTATTTTGTACAATGTTCCTCAACTGGGATTTGTCTGCTGTTTTTCCCTTCATTAGATCAGGGTTATGGGTTTTGGGGGTGAGGATCACAGAGGTGAAGTCACATTTTCATCACATTATATTCAGGGTATACACTATCAGTGTGACATCACTGTTGATGTTGACCTTGGTCAGCTGGCTGAGGTAGTATTTGCTGGGTTTTTCTTTGGTAAAGTTAGCCTTCTGTTCCCCTTTTCCATGCTGCCCTCTTTGGATGGCTATCACTATGTGCAGTCCACGCTTAAGTAGTAGGGGGTTATGTGCAACCTCCTCGAAGCCAGAGTAGCTACATCAATTATTGGGAATTCTTCTGCCAGAAAAATTCATCTCTTATCATCTACTTATTTATTGCTTGTTTGTTTATAATTTGTGGCAGTTCTCCAGAAGGCTGTATGTAAGATCCTTGAAGGCAGAGACTATTTTGTATTCTTCTCTGTATTCCCAATGACTTACACATGCTTTGGAGCACAGAATAGATACTCATTCACCAATGTAACGAATGGTCCATGGCTTCCTGTCCTCGAGTTCTCTGATAATGGCTTATTCTTTCTTATTGTAAGATTTGGGACAGGAAGTTACCCATTTTGCTCCTGGCAAAGATGTAATAAAAAATGCTAATGATTGTAGCAATCCTGACAGTGTGTCAAGCTCTTTATATATGTTCTTCGAATTTTTGTGACATATGAGTATCATCCTAATTTTATACATGAAGATACTGATGCCCAGATTGATTAAAAGACATGTCTCAAGTCACACAGCTAGAGAGCAGAGTCAGGATTCAAATCCAGGTCTCTAATGCCCATGCCTTCAACCACCAGGTTACACTGCATTTTGCCTATTGATAGCAAATTAAACTCAAGGAAAAGCTTAAATAAATGTCAGAAATGACAAGGACTACAAGAATATGGGAAAAGAAGAGATAAATCTCTCAGCGGGAGTGGCTGCTGAGATCTTCCAGATGTGTGCGTGGCCCTGGGTATCTGCTATGAAATTGGCACATCCCCCTGAGAAATACATAATTCATAGGTTAGCATAACAAGATAATTATAAATATTAATATGTATTCCAAACACAAAACACAGCAGGTTCTGCTCAGAGTCTTAACATTGAAGCTGAAATAATAACTTCTAAAATATGTGTATATGGAGCAAAAGCCTAATATGATTCAGTTAGTTTGTAAGATAGATGGACATGAATGCTGATCCCAGAACTTTTTCTGCAGGGGTCCACTCTAGCAGTGGTTTTTATAATATACATATGGTGGGACTATTTGTTCTCTTCGTCCTTGGGAGATGTGATTGATTTGTGGTATGGTGGTTAAATGCTAGTGACCATATTGGTATGTGAAGTCACTGATCTAACAAGATTCATTGTGCTATTAGGATCTGAAATTAAATATCTTGTGCATGTTATCTATTAACGGTGTTGCTAAAGTGTGAAGCTTATATAATATTTTCTATTGAAACAAAGAGTATAAAGTGGATAACAAAATATTTCAAAATAATTATGTACAGTAAAAGCTAATTCCTTCATTACACATGAATTTTAAAAAGTTAGGGAAACTTTTTAAAATTGAGAAACAGCTTTTTCTCAAAACATGGTATAGATAAATTGCAGTATTTAGTAAGGCTTAACTCCATCTCTAGTTTTTTTCAGTTTTACTGTTTACTAAAATAGTATTTTCATATTACAGAATGATTCTTGAAGACATTTTCATATTTTGTGAAATCTAAGCTGCAATAAAATATAAGACATATTATTATTAATGTAATTTTAAATTTAAAATTGCTTCTGGAAAAACTATACTGATTGTAAGATGCGTGCCAATTTCAGAGATGTTAAAATACGAATAAAATGTACATCAATCACATATGTTATTACTAATTCTAAAGGATACATTTTTACAATACAATGACTCAACTCATATAAAAAAATTTTTAACTTTGTAAAGCAAAGGAGTAACGTATTTTGGAAAAAAAACCCACACAGTTGTAATTAGATTTAGCTTAGAGTTTCCTGGAAGGTTAGACAAAAAATGGAGGAGGGGAAGGAAGAGGAAGAGAGGGAGGGGGAGGAGGAGGAGCAGGCGGAGGAGAAAATTCTCTATATTATTTATTGAATGATTAAAAGGATTTATCCCCCTTGAAAGACAAACTTGTTTTATGGAAGTGGATTATTTTTAAAAATTGCTGATTTGAGTATATATAAAGAGCTCTAGACAATGTCTTTAACAGTTTTAGTTTTAGTTTTTAAAGATTTATTTTATTGTTTGAGAAAAGGTGAGAGAGAGAGAGACAGAGAATGGGGGAGGACCCAGAGCAGTCCTCATAGTTGTACATCATTAATTGTGACATAGTAGAGGTGGGCCATTGCAGGGTAGGAACCAAACTGGGGGCCTCCTGCATGGAAGACCAGAACCTTTTCTGCCATCCTGGCATTTTCCAATTGTGTGTCACAGTTCAGCATATGGGTTTACACAGGCTGGCACTAGGGTTTGATCCCGGACCTTGCGGTTACAAGGCAAGTGCTCAACCTGCTGAGCTATCTCAGCATCCTTTCTTCAATAGTTTTATGAGAAGACATTTTCATTTGACCATTTCTTCAACCTTTGAAAACAGAAAGTATGAGTGAAGATTTGGCCAATATCTTTAGAAAGCTTAAAACAAAATTTATTTAAATTGCTTAGCCAACATTTCACACTAAAGAACATATTTAATAGGAATGCTGCTCCAAGTATGACAAACATAGCAACAAGATTTGCTGAGCTTTATATTACTGTGAAAGGCCACAATTATTTTAATTTTCATTGGTACTGAAAATCACTTCCATGGATAGCAGAAGAAAAGCACAAATGTCAGCTGTTTTTAGATTGAGCTGTTTAAGATCAACAGATTATAAATTGTAATATAAACTGTTACATGACCAAAGGTAATTAAAATTATACATTAAATCCAAGAATTGCATTTTGGGTTTTAATTTCCTTCTTTTAAAAAAATATGTTATGGAAATTTTCAAACATACAAAAAGCAGGCAAAATACTATAATGAATGCTTTTTTGTGTATTACCCAACTTGCTTTCTTAAATACCCTTATCCCTGAATATTTTTAAGGAATCTTTATTCTCCAAAGATCTTTCTCTAAGACAAGGACTCTCTTTTTAAATACTATAACCACATTAGTGTTATTGTATTGAAAATTTATTAATTCCTCATTGTCATAGCCATTTAGGGTTTACATTGCTTCAATTGTCAATCAAAATAATTTTATACAATTGTTTGATGTGTCTCTTAAGTCTATTTTGATATATAGATTTTCTCTTTATTTTTCTTTAAAATTTTTCTTTTTTATCTGTTTTTGTTTTATTGAAAAATCCAGGTCATCTTCCGAAGCTTTTTTTAAGGTCTGTATTTTGCTGATTGCATTTCCATGGTGTTATTAAACATGTTCCTCTGTGTTCTGTATATATTACACATTTGGGAGTTAGCTATAGAGAGTTAATCAGATTCAGGTAATTTTGTTGTTTCTTTGTGTGTGAGGTGTGTGTGTGAGGTGTGTGTGTGTGTATTTACTACTTTATAGGTGGCAGTTTGTACTTTGAGGCATCAGGGGGTATAAAATGTTTCCTTTTGTGATGTTATCTGTCATTACTAATCATTGTCTTGATTCATTAATTTGTTGGGGTTTTCAAAAGGGTGATATTCTTAATTTCAGCGTTTCTTCTTCATTTATTAGGTGGAATTTTTCTAAAAACAGAATCCCTTCATTATCCCTTCATTTGGTTATCCTAAGGTATAAATCATATAGGAAAAACAGGATAAATGTTTCATTTTTAGCCTTTATTTGCCCCTTTATACTAATAGATTGTTGACTGGAAAAGGGGGGCAGGCAGGATGGGGAGTTGGTGCTGTATTTAATGGGTATGGAGTTTCAGTTTGTGAGGATGTAGAAGTTTTGGAGGTGGCAGCGATGGCTGTCCAACAATGTGAATGTACTTAATGTCACTGACCCACACGCTTCAACATGTTTGAGATGGTAAATTTTATGCTATGTGCATTTTACTGCAATAAGGTTAAAAAAATTCTCTGAAGGTGACTGAGTTTATTTATTTGTTTTTGTCTGTTTTAAATATTATTACAAACTCCTGAATTTTAGTATGTTCGACGTGTTTCAGTCTGTTGCAGTCATTGTCCTCCTTCCTGCTCAGATTGGCCCATATTTGGTCGGCAAGACCATTTCTAGTTTGCTCCTGAGACCCTCTGACATTGACTATAGTAGTAGTCTTTGATAGCTGCCTTCTTCTCCAGTATGACAGGATGTTCCAGGCTCATCTTGGAAATTTTCTACCTAAGATATGGAATTAGCTAGTTCCCCAAGGAACTCTGATTTCTTTTAGTGCGGAATGGTATTTAGGGGTTATAATCTAGGTGCCAGGAGTGTTCATTGACTCTGGGTTGGTCATTGTTCCTAGGCCTTTTTAGTGGCTAGAGCTAGTGATCATTTTCTTTTTCTATAAAATACATCAAATACATCATGGTATTGTGTGGATACTTACAATTCCAACTCAGGACTATATAGCATTCACTTAAACTAATTGACATACCTAAAATCTCAGTGACACAACTTGAATGACTAACTTGCCATATCCCACAATACTTGAAAACAATTTCAGAATAGCAGTACCAATACACAATTTATTTCTTTTTTTGATTGGCACAATCACTATCTCAGTCTACCAGTCTTGTACAAGTTGCAAATGGACAAAAACCTAGAAAAAAACAAATGACAAATAAGGTAAAGATATACATCTATGTGTAATGTTAAGTTTAAAGGAGCTCAATAAGACTCTTTAATAAATAAATCTGTAGAAGCAGATAACCCACTCCATGTGTGTCAGCATAGCATGTTTCTATGACTTGTGAGACTACAAACTACTATGAAGAGGTGAAGTATAAGGAGGGCTGAGTATCAAGTCTGTTAAATCAACCTTTCTGAACTAGATTTCAGAAAATGATATGAGTGACCATTTCTCAATTCTTCCATTGATGGTACCTTCCATTGATGGAGAATATGTTTCTATTATAGATGCAGAGGAGAGAAGTTAGTTCTTCACCTACGGTAGATGCCTTGGGACATTTAGAGTTGGTGGTGGTGGGGGGGTACATTGGGAAGGGATGCTTTAGATTATTCTAGTAAATTTGTATCCTTTAGGCAGAAGTTGTTTAAGATTGAAGGGACATTCACTAGCCTAATTTATTCCCACAAAGGCTAAAGAAAGTTCTAATTTGTTTCTGTTTGTTCTTTGGAACAACACATCTCCTTCTGTCTAAAAATTGTTTGGGATTGTGGCATAATTGAGGTGATCATTTCTATGCTCAGTGATGTTTGTTTGCTTGGACCTGCTACTGATCCAGTTTAGGTAATTTAACAGTGATGTGTTAATCACATATTACTATATTTGACAGACTGGAATTTTGCTGTTTGGTGTTTGTTTTGTGGGGGTGGGGAGTTAAAATTTTTTTTCATCGACTTTTTTCTTTCAGTCGTGTTGGTAGTAAAGTTAGCTTTTTACTTTTATTCTTTTAATTTGTTTTTGTATTGCCACTTTTGCCTCGTTGTAGTGGAGATGAAGAAGATGGACCCAATCCCCTCAGATATAAAAACATGTTTCCTCAGACATCAGATAAGACTCAGATTTTAAATGGACTCAGATGTTGTTGAAAATATGGAATTAAAAAAATTCAAGAAATATCACATGAAAATGAAAATGCTTTCATTTCCCTTTGAGCAATAACTCTTTTTTCTGGGTACAGTAACTCTAAGAATCTGGTGTTTCATTTGGAACCATGCAGTGGTAGAACTGAGGCATGAGAGAGCACCTCATTTTACAAATGAGGAAAGTGATCAGGAGAAGCTGAATGAGGTACCTAAGACCAGATAAGCAGTAATTGGCAAGATCAGAGCCATCCCTCATGTGGGATACTTCTAGGGACTCACTGCCTTCCACTGTACTAAAAGTTCAGTCAGTTTCCTGACACAGCACTAAGGATGGCTGGTTATTGACTCATTTGGGCCAAGCATTTGTGAGCAGATCAAGAAACATAAAACATAGAGCAGGAGGCTTTTTATAAATGGCAGGCTTTTTGTGTCAGGCGGCTCTAAAAAGAGAACGCAATAGACGCAGGGGTGGTGAACCTTTTGGCGATTGAGTGCCAAAGTTTATGAAATAAGAGTATACTTGCTCGACTCACGTGCCAACCCATCGAGTGAGATAGAAGTATCAATTATTTTTATGTCTATAAGAGCATAAACAATAATTTTTTAAATGGTATTCACAGGTCCGCGTGCCAAAATAATTGCTCCGCGTGCCACTTTGGGCACGCGTGCCATAGGTTCACCACCCCCGCAATAGAGCAACATTTATTTTGGGGGGATCACCTCTGAGCCTACAAAACCAAGTACATTGTCATAATTGGTACATTTTATATTAGAAATGTATTAAAAGTCCCCCTTGTCCTGTGTGGTGCCAGGAAACTAGTTTCTTGCTCAGAGAAAGGACAAGAATGATTGCTGTCTATTGCTGTCTTTTCAGTCTCTCAACACTCATGTCCTCAACGATATTAACTGAGGGGCAAGTGCGAAGCTGGACCTGGGCAAACAAAGTGAATGCAACAAATCCTGCTGTGAAAGAATGCATCATCTGTGGAGTGGGAAGGAGTAACCAAATACTTTTGTTAGTAAGAAACATTTAGCAGCCCTCATTCCCAGGAATTTCTCTCTTAAATCTAATCCAAATCCCTCATCTGCAGCCTCTTTCCATTCTTTTTAAGCAGAGTGGACACAGAGCATATATTGCAGACTGTTGTTAACTTGCCGATTGTTGTTTTCTTGGGGGTGAGGGTTGTTTCCGCTTGGTTGTTATTTTTTGGTTTTATTTTTACTTTTCTGCCTTTCTGTAATCTTTGTCATTCTCTCTGGGTTCTGCCGTGTGTATTCTATGTAACCATGTAACTTGTAAAACTCTCCACCGCATATATGTGAAATATAAAATCTGTCTCCCTAGGAGAACTAACTCAAAATGGCTGTTTTAACAAATGGTCCTTGAACTCATAAATATTTCCATAGAAAGAGTGGGGTTTCCGTTAGAATTCAGAAGAGATGCTTTATCATGTGCAGAGTATAAATGATGTCATTTTAATGTTTTAAATTACTTTCACATCTATTATTTCTTTGTCCTTTCTATAATCCTATGTGTTAGAAGGACAAGTAGGGGAAGCTGGGATGGCTCAGTGGGTTAAGCGCTCACTTTGCAGCCCTGGGGACTGAGGATTGAATCCCAGCCCCAGCCTGTGCAGACCCATATGCTGAACTGGGGAGTGCCCCCAGTTCAGTTCTCACCGGGGTGAGACCCCGGCCCAGTTCCTGCCCTGTGCAGCCCCGCGCCCACCTGTGGAATGAAACTATGTGAAAAACCAATGATGTGCAACTATGGACAACTATGGAGACTGGTCTGGGCCCTCCCCCTTCTGTCTGTTTCTGTATCTCTCTCTCTCACTGTCAAAAGCAATAAAAATAAATCTTAAAAAAAAAAAAAGGACAAGTGGCAGGTGACAAAAATACAGCACTAAGAAATTGTGCTGTATGAAGGATACATAATTAAAATGGGGCCAAGCTGAGTGATTAGTTATCCGGACTCAGTCCATGTTGCTCTATTGGTTTCTCTCAAAAGTTTTTATGAAATCATGTAACACTGACTGTACTTTGATAGAAGAGGACTGACATGTCTAACTTAGGCCTATTGGTCATTTTGATCTTCCTGCTCACCCCCTTTCTCAGAGTCTGCGGTTACCACCAGTCTTGAGTGTGCAGCAGACCTCACCTGATGACCCTGCCCTCCCTGACAAAGCTGATTGGCCAAGGACAGATATCTGACCCTAAAAATTGTTTGGATTGTGGTATATTTGAGATGATCATTACATACTTAATTCAACTTGGGCTAAGGCGAATACCCTCAGATTACCTTCCTAGAGTAGGCCTTTCATCTGAAAATCTTGGGCAGGAAGGGGAGGGTCAAAGATTCTCTCTCTTTTTTTAAGATTTATTTTTATTGTTTTTGACAGACAGAGAGACAGAGAGAAGGAGGAGGGCCCAGAGCACTCCCCCGAGCTGTACGTCATCAGTTTTTGATGTAGTTTCATTCTACAGAGGGCGCAGGTCTGCACAGGGCAGAACCAGGCCAGGGCCTCCCGCATGGGAGGCATGCCCCTGTGAGCTGGGGGCCTCCTACATGGAAAGCATGCTTGGGGTGGGAGCTGAACCAGAGGGCCTCCCACATGGGAAGTTGGCCCTGGTAAGAACCAAACTGAGGGAACACCCCAGTTCAGCATATGGGTCTACATGGGCCGGGGCCAGGACATGATTCTTGGACCCTGGGGCTGTAAGATGAGCGCTCAACCCACTGAGCCATCCTGGTTTCCCCTCAAAGATTCTTTCTGTGTCTTCTGTTTCTTAATACACAGCTTAAAATCAGTATTCCAAAAGAAAACTTCAGGATGGCAAAACTTTGGTCCCCTTCACTCTCACAACAGCCTTGACAGAGATACTACTATTACTGAATTTCCACTTTTCAGGTGAAGGTACTCAGGTTCTGAGAGACTGATTCTCAGACACAAAGCCTATAGGCAGAAGCAGAGCATGTATTTGCATCAATTGCATATACCATATTTATGTATGTCTTACAGAAAAGAAATCAGAGATCACAAAATTCACCTTTGTAGGTAGTTGGTGATAATCATTTGTATTTGTGAAATACTTTTTATTTTTCCAAAGCTTATTTGAACTAGTTACCACCATGTAGAGAAATAGCAACTGTAGGTTCTGACTGATATAGAGGCCAGACACAGATCCTACCTGAGGAATTAGTCAAGGTGTATTATACTCTAAAGGATAAAGATGGAAAAAAAGGCGATTGGGATACACAGTAGAGAGATCACCAAAGTTCTCCAGTGACAGTCACATGTATAAGCCTCTCAGTCTCTCAAAGAGGGCTTCAATAGCACTATACATATCTGAGTGATTGAGGATCACATTGGAACTTGTGGGAAGTGTCACTGAGCAATGGGCAGAACCATGCGGCACCGCATACTAACCAAGCCTAGCTGGATGTTTATGATCATATAATCAATATTGGTGTTATATGACCAGAGACACCAGTATAATACAGTGCATACAGGCATCAAAACACCCGATGTTTTTCTTTCTACTTTTAAAAATGTGGAATGCTATACAAATTTGCACCTCATCCTTGCACAGGGACCATACTTATCTTCTCTGTATTGTTTCCATTTCAGTATCTGTACTGTGGGAGCCAGCACCACATCCTCTTTACACACATTCATTCTCCCCCTGCTAGCACAGGCTGGTCTAGGAACTCTTCTGATCTTAGAGCTGCAGAATTAGAGCAAACGCCACTCTCCCATGTTTCTCGGGGAGTCTTACAAGCCCTCAGACTAGCTGTACATCTGTCAGAGTGATGATTATAATTTTACAGATGGGAAAGTCAAGATAGTTGAGCTAAGGGGGTTAAAAATTTTGGCCTCTATGTACACATAGTTAGGTGATAACAGAACTGAATGAAACAGGGATTTTGACTTGCTGTTCAAGCTTTGCTTAACTAGAATGCATTAGCTTTTCACCTGCAGGAAGTCACTTGAGCAAATTTGTTGTAAGTGAAGCCCAGAATAAAAATCAAGAACATCATTGGAAGTGCCAGGCTTGTGCCTTTAACCCATTTCCTGGTTAGATAAAAAGAAGTGCAGCTCACTGCCACGTTCAGTTAATTCCAATAATTCATTCTTGGAAACCTTCCAGAATTCGGTAAGCTATGCAGTGATCTGTGCCCTTGTACGTGGAGTTACTGTCACCTACGTTGCTACCCTGAAGCTAGCTGGTGAGAACTGTAGCTTTACCAATCTGGTGCTGTCCATGAAAAATAGTAGCTTTTCTTCTAGAGAGGCTGATGTTAATTGAAGGCAGGGGGTGAGATAAAGAGTATGGCTTTGCATAATAAAAATCAGGGATGAATAGAATAAGACAATAGATGACCTAGTCCAAGTTTGCATTCTTTCTTTGGGCAAATGGTAGACCACTGTCAAGGAGACCCTGGAAGTGAAAGACTGAAGGCCTAATAAAGGTCTCTACACATCACTGCATAGCAAGGAAACTATGCAAATTTACTGAGAATAAAGAGAGTCTAGCAAAAAATGTGAAAGCCAGAGGAAATGAGAACTGACTGCAAATTTTCATTTGTTACCCAACCCATGCACAAATCAGATTTTGGGGGTAAGGTTAGGACTGTAATCCACAAGTTATCTGGGGGTAAACTGTGCAGCCACAGCGCCACTGGAGAGCATTCTGGGGCCAATGGGAACTGGGCTAAGTGTAAAACCTGAAAGGATTAGCCTGGATTAGTTGGCAGTAATTAGTGGTGAAGAGCTGGTAAAGAGACTGAGCAAGTGGTTTAATCAAACCGTCTTTTGGTAACCCAAAACAGATACACCACAAAGACTGTGACGCTAATGAGGAAGTGCCATGGCTTCTCAGTCAAAGAAGTGACCATCAAATCCAGGATAGCGCTGATTCCTCAGTGTGGTGAGGGGCTTCAGGGCCATCAGGTTTTCCAGGGCTTTCTTGTGTGTATTTTCATTAGGTAGTTTTTGATGAAGTGGGTAATAGTCTCTTTTCTCATTGCTAATAACCCGTATGGGCACCCTAGTAAAAAACCTCTCCCACCATAAATTCCAAATGTATTTGGCTAACTTAACCTTAAGTAGATAGTCTAGAATTTGGGGGCACCTTAGATAGTAGTGAATTTTAGGAAATTCCCACATCTTTTTTTCTCATTCATTCAAAAATATTTATTGGATACATTCTCTGTGTTGGGCACTGTGCCAGGGCCTTGATAGAGAGGAGAGAGATAACAGCCGTGATTCTGGCATTGCTGAAGCTTGTAGTTTAGCAGGGGAAGTAGCATCAAAGGAGGAAATACAATTAAATGTGTAATTACAAAACATGATGAATGAAATGGAAAAGTCTTGAGTGCTAAGAAGACATACCAGAGGCCCATATTTTGGATCGGGGCACCACTTCCTGAGGAAGTGATGTTTATGCCGAGAATTGAAAGATAGAAAAAGCCAGCAAGAAAAGTGGTCATAAGAGTTTTCTAAGCAAAAGTGAAAAACAGGTTAGTTGCTCTGATGAAGGAAGGACCTTGTCCTGCTGTAGTAGCTGAAGCTGAAGTGTGAGTGAGGAGGGACGGGGATCAGCTGGGAGGGGTAGGGGGGTGCGGTGCACGCTCATGCCCTCTGCTCATTTGAGCTTTGGAATCGTCAGATATCTAGATTCAAGTCTTGGCTTCTACTCTTATTTATGATCTTGGATATATCACTTAATTTCTCTGTGAGTCAGCTTCCATTTCACTAAAAGAAGGGTAAAATTATTTACCATGCAAACTAATGCAGATTAAGTACATCAAAATGTATGGTTTACAGCAGTATGTGTATCAATTCCTTTCTCTACCATCTGCTGCCTTTTCTCTTCCTGCATTTCTATGCAGAACTATTGATGTAGTCTATCTGAACAGTAATATAACATTGGGTTTCTTTGCCCTCTCCCATTATCAGCGCTAGAAGTTTGTTATAACTTGAATAATCAAAAGCTGAATAATCTAGAGCAGGAGTGTCCAACCCTTTGGCTTCCCAGGGCCACATTGGAAGAAAAAGAATTGTCTTGGGCCTCACAGAAAATACACTAACACTAATGATAGCTGATTTTGAGCTAAAAGAAAATCACAAAAAAAACTTGTATTATTGTTAAGAATGTTTACAAGTTGTTGGGCCTCATTCAGAGCCATCCTGGGCAGCAAGTGGCCCATGGGTTGTGGGTTGGACAAACTTGGTTTAGAGTTTACTATTATATAAGAAATTTCAGTTTACATCATTGACATTACCTTTATTAATTACAACAAATGGATTCGAAGCTTGGTCTCAAGTCTGCCTTTCAGAGATACTCAGGTTCATGTTTTATTTACAAAATAGCTGTGATTATTTTTTAACTTGGAAAAGACTATCTGTTTTGATGCATAATATAAAAGTTGACTGTGTGACTTAGCAAACCAAAAATGTTTATTCAGAAAACATTTCATTTCAGTTATCTGCCATAGTGAAAAGGCAGCCTTTTGTTTCAGTGTAATCAATGCAACACAGTAAGTTTTCGTTTATCAGCTCTGTTGGTTGAGAGTGGTTATATGAAAACACTTGGGCACCTATTCCTGAACATAATAAGTGCCTCAGATCCTCAAATGTTAGGAAGATGTCACAGGATACACCCATTCTCCCAAGTAAACGAACTAGATCAAAGAGTTCTATTTCTTTCCTTTCCTACCCTTATTACAATAAAGCTTATTTTGAATGAATTTTCTGAAGTGGAAAATAGTACTAATGTTTTTCAAAACTGCTTTTACAGAGAGCTGATGCTTCACACCATCTTAGTGGCTACCTCTGTGACCAAGGACTACAATCTCTGCTTCCATGGGCCTTAGTGGAAAGTAGAACATGATTATGTTTCCTACAAACCTCACAAGATTGCCGTGGGGGTTAAACTGGATGCTACTTATAAAATAGTTGAGTGGTCAACATTCGTTCAACAAATCTGACTGAATGGAAATGACTAGAAGAGGTCTTTCTAATTTGATACTTGTAACAGAGTAGTCTGGACAGGTAACTAACAGTAAAGTGCTAGACAAACAGTAGGTGCTATATGATAGATATTTAAAAAATTCCCTTTATATAGTTCTCCAAATAATTAAATGTCAGAACTATTCAATTACTCATATTGATGTTTATCAACCTGTATTGTCAGTAGGTTCTTGTCCCTATGTAACTGCCTAAACCTTGCATTTCTTTTCTTTCTTTTTTTTTTAAGAGTTATTTTTTATTGTTTGAGAGGAGAGAGACAGAGAGAGAGAAAGAGAGAGAGAGAGAGAGAAGGAAGGGGCAGAGAAGTCTCCATAGTTGTACATCGTTAGTTGTGACATAGTTTCATTCCACACAGGTGGATGTGGGGCCACGCAGGGTGGAACCAAACTGGGGGCCTCCCACAAGGGTGGCAAGAACCGTTGCTACCAAACCATCCTGGTGGTTACCAGTTGCACTGCAGTTCAGTATATGGGTTTTCATAAGCCAGTGTCAAGAATCGAACCCCAGACCTCATGATTGCAAGGAAAGCTCTCAACCACTGAGCTAGCCTGGCATCCCACTGTATTCTTTACCCTATGCCATGTTACTGTGTTTATTTTTTATTTTTGTTATTGTTTTTTGAGTGAATTGTAAAAAAGATCTTGAAGACTTAAACACATTCCTTTTTTTCTCCTCTTTTAGAAAATCATAGATCATACCTTATATATAGTTTTCTTTTCTTTCATAGTTCTAAGTTTTATAGTTTTTCTTCCAAGTCTAGAACTTTTCCTCCTGTCTTTTTTCTTTCTTATTGTCCTTGTAGCTTTTTTGTTTTTTTATAAAGAAGTTTTTCCTTCCCAAAAAGTTGTACTGATTTCTTTTTAAACCACTGAATTGCAATCTGTTACTTTTCTGGCTATTAGGCTGAACACTGCTAAACTGTTTTGGGAAGGGCCTCCTGTCGTCTGATGGAAAACTACCAGTGACTTAAAAAGCTGAACTCTAGCTGTCACCCACCCACCCAACAGAGCCTGGGAACCCCCACTGCAGGGAGGCCTGCCTCTCATTAGGTCTTGGTGGAAATGTTTCCCCTTCTAAGACGGCACATCAACTGACTTTTGTCCAAGGGCTTTACTCCATTCCCTATAAACATTATCTGACCATATAATTTGGAGAGAAAGAGGGAAAGAGGGAAAGCCAAGGTGAGTTGTGCTGCTGTCTGCTTTTCCTGGCAGGAGTGTAGGGGGCATGCTGTTCTTGTCTGTCCTCAGAAATGATTGTTCTTTTCCTCTTGGGGCAGCCCAGAGGTTACCACATAGAGCAGGGTGGCTGGTAAAGACGAGAACATCAAGGGGGCTACCGCAACTGGCAATGGGGAAAACAAAAGAGGTAAGCGAAAGTCCCAAATCTTACACTTTCCTTTAAGTGGGAGGCCCAGATGGAGATTGTCTGAATCACACCCTGTACATATTTTCACCCTTAGTTTATTTTCCTTAGACCTCTTTGTTGTCAGGGAGAAACAGGAAGAAAAGAAAAAAGGAAGCGATGACAGCAGAGTATAAAACTCAAAGAAAACTTGGGAACTGTCTACGTCTAGAAGGAAACTATTCAAAAATATACTTTCAAAGATATTCAAAAACATATTCAAATATATAGACTATTCAAATATATGTTCTGAATATACATACCCGTATTCAAAGATATACAGGGTCCGGCAGAAGTAATGCCCTTTTTTAAACTTTAACAGCTTACAAAAAAGGGACATTACTTCAGCCAGAACTGGTATTGAAACAATGTTCATAGTAATGTTGAGAATGCTTACTTTACTGAAGGCAATATGAGGGCAATTTATCCAGTTTTACCAACTGTCAAATTTAGACATGGCAAAATAATAAGTGTTTTTCATGGCAAAAAAAAAATAAAAATTAACTGCTATTCAATTTCAAGAGGAAGCAGAATACAGTCTAAAAATTAAATTAAAAAAAAATAGCATTCTTTTTTTTTTTTTTTTTTTTTTTATTTATTTTGACAGAGGAGAGAGAGAGACAGACAGACAGACAGACAGACATAGAACTGAACTGGGGGAGCTCCCAGTTCAGCATATGGTTCCGCACGGGTCGGGGCCGGGATTCGATCCCCGGTCCCCGGCGCTGCAAAGTGAGTGAAAAATAGCATTCTTAATTATTGACAAATATAAATTTTAGTGGATCCATAATAGTAAAACGTTAGTCCTGGTTTTTAGCATGAAGTACCATTTTCTTTTAAATTCAGTTTTTGAGAAACAGTGCAAAATATAAAACTTATCTCTAAAAATAAACCTCTCTAGCCTGTAATTTGAGAGCTACCTAGTTTTAATGTGAATTTCTTTGACAAGCTCTGCTTCGCTTGTGACAGAATGTCTCTTTTCAGTTTGAGTCATCATTGCACGTTTATGAAATCTGACAATGCTGTTTTTTGGGTCAAGGTGGTGAGTGAGACATTGCAAAGGTGGAGTAATTTGATTGAATGTGGGTGATAAAAAAGGTTTATCTGGAGATGAAGGTTACAAAAAGAAGTCGGGGAGGGGGTCAGGGGACCCCAAAGGTGGATTTCACTCTTCATTATTTTGCCTAACATTTGAGTTCACAGATGCATGAGGCTGTAGAATCCAATCCTTCATTAACCTTTGGAATTAGCCTAGAAAGGGTTTCTTGTAGCCAAGTCCAGCGTTCTGAAATCAGGGCCACGGGTGTGTTCGGATTGTAAGTTCTGTATTTCTCTACCAAGTACCTCAGTCATTCTCTTTTAGTTGGTAATGACAGTTATCTTGGAGGATGTAATTTCTTTATTTTCTGTTCCCTATTTTTACTGACAAAATACCCAGGGACTAGATTTCCTGTGCTGCTGGAGTCTGAGAGCTCATGGAAGCCACCATATAACGTGGGACAGAAGGAAGCTTTGCTCCTTAGCGCTCACAAAGAATGCATCTAACATAGGGAAGGCCACAGCTGTGAATGCAGTTAATGGCCCTTGCATTGCAAAAAACACAGATCCATAAACTCCAATGACGTCTTTTTAAACGTGTGTCATATTTGGGGGGCAAGAAAATAATTTGCAGGTGGGATTGTGCTTGAAGCAGATGTATTTTCAATGTGTCATGGTGTGGGGTGGAGCACGAGAATGGCCAGTACTACCATAAAATATTAAAATCTGCTGGTGCTCTGGAACTTTTTTTTTTTTTTGTAGTTGCTTCTCTAGCCTCAGCAGCAACCTCGCCTTTTCTCCAGATCTGGACCTATATTCAGTCCAGCTACTTAGACCAGGGAACTAAATGGTTCCATATGTGACTGGCACCTAATTCTTAGAAAAGAAAGAGTCTAATGATTTACTTTTTCTATTGGCTTGCCATTTTCTTTAAATTTTTAGGTGTGTTGTCTACTAGATTATTTACTACTGTGTTACTTCTTATTAATACTGACAATGCCTTTTTAGGATGCCTTTGATCGGTGGTTTTTAAATTTTAGTTTACATCAGACTTACCTAGAACTCTCGTTAAATATAGATTGCTGGGCCTCGGTGCCATAATTTCGGATTCAGTGTGGGACAGGGCCCAATAATTTGTTTTTCTAACGAGCTGTCAGATGATGCTAGTCTGGGAATCATACTTTGAGAAACATTGCTTTAGATATAAGTTTCTTGGATATGAGCCCCAGTCTTTCAGCTGAATTCTTTGATTAGCCACTGAGATTAGCTCCTACTCTTAATAATGGTTTATAGGAAGTATAATACTATAAGTTAGAGTAACTCTTACCAATTCATAAACTGTCAGAACCTAGGAACATTTTGCTGGAAGAATTTTAGGAGCCTATGTCGACCATGTAGTAGCTACTACACCTTGCAAATTGGTCAGTGTCCTAGAAAGATATGGAGTTGCTAGGGTCAGAGATGTTAGACCTGAGTATCTCATCACACTCAGACAACTTCTGACTGATTCTATAGGCTGGATCCCCAAATATCAACCACTGTTGAACTCAGAGCGATTAGACCTCATAATTGAGAACTTATTTTATTTTTCAAGATTTAATTGACATAAAACAATGTATTAGTTCAGGTGTACAACATTATAGTTCATATATGTATACGAGGGCTGTCCAGAAAAAATCCAGCCATTGTCAATATAACAAGAACAGTTACACGGCTGCATACTTTCCTGATAGTCCTCTATTGCAAAATGATCACTACAATAAGTCATCACACATAGGTACCATTTTTTTTCTTGTGATGAGAACTTTTAAGATCTACTCTACTTTCAATTATACAACACAGTATTACCAACTGTAGTCACCATGCTGTATGTGAATTATTTATTAATAACTGGACTTATTTTATAACTGGAAGTTTGTACCTTTTGACCTTCTTTACTCATTTTTGTCCACCCCTAACCCCCTACCTCTGGCAACTACCAGTATATTCTATCTATCATTTCATTTTGTTTGTTTGTTTGTTTTCTAGATTTTAAATATAAGTGAGATCTTACAGTGTTAATCTTTTTCTCTCTGATTTATTTCACTTAGCATAATGCTCTCAAGGTTCATCCATGTTTTTGCAATTGTCAGAATCTTTCTCTCTTATATGACTGAATAATATTCAAGACCATATTTGGTTTGATCAGCATAGCAGATATGTTGTAATGAGAAGCTTTTTGGTAAACAAACAAACAAACAAACAAAAAGAGTCTTTGTTTCCTTCTTTTTAAATAACAGGAATTTGGAATTAAGACTTTTATTTCCATGGAGTCTGCAGGGGGACAAATAGGTCATATGTTAAACCTGAGTCTCATTAACAGTTGGATAAATGTTAGGAGAGAGAGCCAGAAATTTTTAGTTCAAACTCCTGGATGCAAAGAGGAAAAGTTCTCTATTCATCTGAAAATCCCTATGGATGTTTATAAATAGCCACCGCCAGTGTCTCTCTTTCTTTACCCTGGCTGATTTTTTTTCTATAGTACTTACTATATTAGAACTTGTATCATTTACTAATTTATTACACCATCTGTTATTGTTGAATGTACACACTCTGAGGGCAGGGACTTTGTCTTGTTTACTACAGGTACTGGGTCCTCAGTGTCATTTGGGTTGTTGCTTGGTAAATATTTGGTAAATGAGTGAAGAATGACTCTGTCTTCTTTAGCAACTTACTTCATTCCAAAATCATCAAACCACCACCAGAGTTAGCATTTTCCTTTGAGGAAGCAGGTCACCTAAGTGTTATACTCATAGACCTGCAGGACTTTCTATTGGCTGCATGTGGAAATAACAATTGTTTTCTAAAGCAATTATTTAGGCTAACAAGTTGAGTTGCTCAAAAAGAATAGGAAAGGTGGAACATTTGAATGCATTGTCTGAGTTACTAGAACTTATGAGTATTGTCAAGACTATACTCATAAAACTAATGTAATATCTCACCCTATTTTAATAATAACTCTCCTTTACCCTATTTAGTTTCTTGATTCTCCTAATTTTGTGTTAAATCAGTCCTAGTAATTGCCTTCGTAGGCAGCATTTCAGATATTAAAACTATTGGACCCATATGCTGAACTGGGGAGTGCCCCCAGTTCAGTTCTCACCAGGGTGAGACCCTGGCCTTTCTGCCCTGTGCAGCCCTGCATCCACCTGTGGAATGAAACTATGTGGAAAAACCAATGATGTGCAACTATGGAGACTGTTTTGGGCCCTCCCCCTTCTCTCTCTCTCTGGCTCTGTATCTTTCTCTCTCTGTCAAAAACAATAAAAAATAAATTAAAAAAAAAAAAAGCTGATCACCTTATCTAAGTTTCACCACTGTATTTCAGTGCCCACACATGCATCTGTGTCTATGATGGTTGTATTGGGGACATACATTTGTGATAAACTATCATGAATATATGAGAAAAGAGCAGTGACAGGTTGATATATAATGACACATTTGTACCAAGTGAAGATCAGAACACAATGCAGAGACCCCCATATGAAGGCGCTTTCATTGAACCTGTACCTCTGATGATAAGCTATTGAAGGACTCAGATAAAACAGAGGTAGTGAAGACAGAGAAGAGAAGAAATGTTCATAATGTTAAATTAGCATTACTCAGTCATTGTTACCCTCTTGGGAAAGGAGGGTAAGATGGTGAGGGACAGGAAGCAGTTAAGGATGATTTCTCACGTCTCTCCTACCTGAACAACACACAGATCTCTCCTAGAGAAAAGAAAATTCTTATAGCACCTGGTGTTGACTTGGATTAATTACATGCTAATGTAACTTGAATATGGATGTACATAAATTATGTATAAAATTTTTATTATTCTAATAAACCAAAACATAGTACTAATTAAAGAACTATAAAATCAGTTAATTCTAAATTAACAACTTTAATTTTATATGACAGATGGTATCGTTTTGATAAAACTAAATCATTAGTTGCAAACTAAATGTAGCACAGACTGCTATAGCACAAGATATTTTGAGTTAGGATAGAGAAAACTGGTGAATAATTGTCAATACACATCTCACACACACACCGAACTCTTTTAAAGAAGTGGCCCTACCCTACATTTCTGAAGTTTGAGAGACTTATTTTAATAGTCCATTCAAAGTCTACTTCTTTTGAAAATCTTCTTTGACAAACCCAGCTGACTTGGAAGCCCCTCTTCTGGGTCTGTGCAGAGTTCTATCATTTAATTTACCTCTTAATGCTGTGATTCTTATGTATTTGTCTTTCCCTGAAAGCAGTATTTTTAAAGATTTATTTTATTGTTTGAGAGAAGGTGAGAGATACAGAGAGAAGGGAGAAAGGCCCAGAACAGTCTTCATAGTTGTACATAGTTAGTTTTTTGACATAAGTTCATCCCACACACATGGATGTGGGGCTGCACGGGGAGGAACTGAACTGGGGGCCTCCTTCATGGGAGGTGAGAACCTTCACCACCATCCTGGTGGTTACCAGTAGCACAGTGGTTCAGCCTGTGGGTCTGCACGGGCTGCGGCTGGGATTCAATCTGGATCTTGCAGTTACAAGGCAAGCACTCAACCTGTTGAGCTACCTCAGCATCCCTGAAAACAATTTTTTAAAAATGTCCTCAGAGACTGGCACAGTGCCTAGCACATAGTAAAGGTTTGTAGATTGAATGAAAACTTTATAGCATGGTATCCAGCCTTTTGGCTTGTCTGGGCCACATTGAAAATAGAATTTTCTTGGGCCACACATAAAATATACTAACACTAATGATAGCAGACGAGCTAAGAAAAGGCCACAAAAAAGTCTTATAATGTTTTAACAATTTGTATTGGGCTGCACTGAAAGCCATCCTAGGCTGTAGGTTGGTACGCCTGCTGTATACACCCATTTTTGGCTTTTTAAGGAATGATTGATTAAGCTGAATACAAAAGCCATGGGGGTATATTTGTCAGAGTTTAGCCTGAAGATAGAAGACGTTATGAATGCTGAGATAAGAGATTTTTACAGGAATTAGAGCTTACACAACTGAGAAAGAGCTGGGGAAATAAAGGTTCAGGAAGGGAGTCAGATAATTGGATAAAAGGTTGGCAGACAGGCATAGAGAGATAAAGTCCATCCAATGATGGGGAACCTCATGGGCAGGTCTGTGGAAAACTGGCTACCACTTATGTGTCTGGTCATAGGTGTCAGGTCGGTCAATAAGCTCATTAGTGGGGAAGAAGAACTGGACATGAAACAGAGGACAGCAAGGACAGGCTTGATCTTGTAGGGCCTCTCTGTATATATTTTTTTTTAGTTGTTAAATTTATTGGGGTGACCTTGGTCAGTAACAATTACATAGGTTCCAGGTGTACAATTCTACATTACATCATCTATGTATTGCATTATGTGCTCACCACCCAGAGTCAGCTCTCCTTCCATCACCATATATTTGATGGCCCCTCCCTACTCCCCCACCTCCACTCTCTGCATATTTCTCTCACCATGCCTGATTACAATTTTAAAGATTTGTTTTTATTGGTTTTTCACAGAGAGAGAGAGAGAGAGAGACAGACAGACAGACAGACAGACAGACAGAGAGAAGGGGGAGGGCCCAGAGCAGTCTCCATAGTTGACAGCATTAGTTTTCCATATAGTTTCACTCCACAGGTGGGCGCGGGGCTGCTCAAGGCAGGAACTGGACCAGGAGCCTCCTGCATAGGCCCTGGCAAGAGCTGAACTGAGGGCACACCCCAGTTCAGCACATGGGTCCGCCTGGGCCAGAGCTGGGATTCGATCCCTGGTCTCCGGGGCTGCAAAGCAAGCGCTTAACCTGCTGAGCCATCCCAGCTTCCCCTACAACAATTTTCAGAGTAGAATGGTCATTGATTTATTTTTGGCTTCTCAGCCTCACACAAGTTCCTCTAGGTCCACTCAAATCCACAACCACAGGAGAGGATTTTGGGAAACATACAGGGTGGCCCAAAGTAGGTATACAGTATAGTTTATTTGCATTTTATTATTTATACATTATTTATTACATTTACATTGAACACTGATGAATTTCATTGAACTGTATACCTCCTTTTAGGCCACCCTGTAGTTTCAACTTAACTGAGTTAGCACAGTACAAACCATCACAGTGAGATTTCTGCTTTTGATAGTGTGACTGTCTAGAACACACTTACTCAGACATCTCTGGTCCCATGAGAGATAGTAGAAGACTCCAAGGACCCTCTCCCCAAAAGTATAGCAGCCAGTAGAGCAGGAGGGCAATGGAAGCATGAGCCAAGGTTTCCCTGAGAGCAGATGTCAATGGTAGGCTGACCAGATGTATCATTTTAAATGGGACAAAAAACAACAGTATGGTCCCATTTCAAAATGGTACATATGGTCAGCCTACTGACACCTTGAATTTAGCCCAGTGAGGTTAGGCTGACCACACGTACCATTTGAAACGGGACCATACTGTTGTTTTTTGTTCCATTTAAAATGGTATGGTTGGTCAGCCTAGACAATAGCCATGCACGAAATTGGGCTTTGGTCTGGCGGGCCAAGTGAGAAAATTGAACCTGGAACAGCCAGAAGCAATTGTCTCTGGAGGAAATCTTCAACAATTCAGTTTGCAGATGAAGCAATCATTTCACAAAGATCACTCTGCGCCTTGGAAGGTCAGCCATTATGAGTGAGAGTCAGCAGAAAAAATAAACAACAGATTTAGACTTCCATAGACGTAGGTTGTCAAAACTGTCAGTTATAGAATATAAGCCAACTGTGTTAAAAATATTTAAAGAAATAATGGATGCAGTCACAAAGATGAGTAAGCAACCAAAGATGATTAGGAACAAATAGGTAGACTTGCAAATAAAAGAGGATTTCTGGAAATAGAAAATAGAATTGTTCAAAATTTAAGAACTCAATGAGTGGGTTTAGCAGCAAATTTGAACAGCCATAAATCATCACAGCAGAGGGATAAAAGGAATTGGGAAATCTGATAAAGAAGTATATATATGGGGAAGCTGGGATGGCTCAGTGGGTTAAGTGCTCACTTTGCAGCCCCAAGGACTGAGGATCAAATCCTGGCCCCAGCCCTTGCGGACCCATATGCTGAACTGGGGAGTTCCCCCAGTTCAGTTCTCACCTGGGTGAGACCCCAGCCCAGTTCCTGCCCTGTGCAGCCCCACGCCCACCTGTGGAATGAAACTATGTGGAAAAACCAATGATGTGCAACTATGGAGACTGTTCTGGGCCCTCCCACTTCTCTCTGTCTCTGTATCTCTCTCTCTGTCTCTCTGTCAAAAACAATAAAAATAAATCTTAAAAAAAAAAAGAAGTACATATATGAGGAAGTGAAAATAGAGTGAGGACGGTTAGGCAATATTTAAAGAGATAGGTTTTAAATTTTCCAGAATTAATCACTTCCACATACATTAGAAACAAATTGTTTCAAAAAAAGGAGGAAGCCCAAATAATTCGAAAGATTTAAAGACTTCAACTAGCCATTAATATTTTTCTATGAAAAAAACTGCAGCCCTGGATTGTTTTATAGATGAGTCCTACCAAATTTTTAAGGAACAAACTTACACAAATTCCTTTAGAGAATAGAAAATTCAACCTCAGTCTGTGAGACCACTGATGTCTTGATATCAAATCCAGGCAAGGTGAGTATCAAAAAGGAAATTTCAGGTCAGTTTTATTTATTGACATATATACAGACAGAATCTGTGAGTCAATAATGAAAACTCTAATCCAAATCTGTTAGAAATGGCTAAAGGAAGTAAGAGCCTTGAACAGAATGTACCAACAATGAAATCAGAAAATAGTGCCAAGTTTATTCTGTCAATATCCACTTCTAAGGAGAACGCACATAAGCAGATACAAGTTTTTGGCAATGTTCTGCTTTTTTAGATTTTCAGTCACACAGGGTATTCTTTATCTTATTTTGCATAAAACATATATTCATTACCTACCGTATATTCTTTTGGATATATCAATAATTATGTATAGATGTGTATGTATATATATATAATATGTGTGTATATATATATGTGTGCACATGTTTCTGTATGTAGAGACATAGTTATCTTCAATGGAAAGATGATGGAATAAAAATAAGCTTATATTGGAATGAAATGGCATCAAATAAATAAACAGAATAAACTGCATAGGCTCTGAAACTAAAAATAATTCTAAGCATAAGCCATATACTTTTGGGAATTTCAGTCAGATAAAATACAGTTTGGACCTAAGAGACGTAAGTTGTAGCAAACAAGCCAATACTCAACTTCCTGTTTAGAAGATAAATATAGTATTATATAAATCAGGTAGAAGAAATTCTCTGGAATGCTTCTCGTATTCCTTGTTCAACGATTCTCAACTTTGGGTCGGGGCCCCAAAGGATCAGAACTTTTTGGAGGACTTTTCTAAAATATACACACATTTTCATTGGGTTTTGATATTTATAGCATGTCTTCCAATAATATTTTGTTATAATGTTGATGAGAAGGGAGAAAAAAAATGATTCCAGCCAGGGTTACTGCCTGTATGGTTGGCACGTTCTCCTTGTGTCTGTTTGGGTTTATCCCGGGACTGTGGTGTTCTCCCACATCGCAAAGATGTGCAGCTAGGTGAATTGGCCTGTCTAAACTATCCCAGTGTGAGTGAGTGTGGGTGGGTGTGAGTGGCCCTGTGATGGAATGATGTCCTGTCCAGGGTGGGCTCCTGCCTGCCACCCTGAGCTCCCGGGAGAGGCTCTGGCCACCTAGACCCTGAACTGGAATAAGCAGCTTGGATAATCATGATCCTACTTGTTTCTATTCATCTTTCTTAAATGTATATAAAGTCCTTGATATGGAACATGGTACATTATGAACCCTCAGTAAATAAAATTATAATGCATAACAATGAAGGCATAACTATCCTAAACCATTATCATAACATATTTATATGTGTGTATACATATAAATACCATATATAAGGAAAAAATGTTTAATGGACTTGGCCTGTTTGCAAGTTCAGCAATTGTTAGTAGCTGTGTGTGTGTAGGGGGGCAGTGTATATTCAGATATATTAACTAAAGAACTTGTTCGAAGAACTTTTGAACTGATTCATTAGAATCCTAGGGATGCTGGGATGGCTCAGTGCGTTGAATGCTTGTCTTGCAGCCCCAAGGTCCAGGGATTGAATTCTGGCCCCGGCCCGTGCAGATCCATATGCTGAACCCCAGTTCAGTTCTCATCGAGGTAAGCTTCCTATGAGGGAGGTCCCGGGTTTGGCTCCGGCACAGAGCGTGACTCCCATGTGCGAGCCCCTTGGCTGGTTCCTGCTCTACACAGGCCCACATCCACCTGTGGAGTGAAACTATGTAGAAAACTAGTGATGTGCAACTGTGGAGACTACTCTGGCCACCACCACCACCCCCCTCCCGCCCCCTCTGTCTCTTTCTGTCTCTCTCTGTCAAAAACAATAAACATAAATCTTTAGAATCCTGGTACTGCCAACAAACTAAGAAATGGCATTGACAAATGATCCTTGAGTTTCTGATTTGTGATTCTGAGTTGGAGCCTGGAGGGTTTTGTGGCTCAGATCTGACTGACTTTTAGGATTGAGTCCTACAGCCTGTCTTGGTACTGGGTGGCTGAATTTGTTTCCTTCATTAGTTTTCCTTTAGTAAACTTTTTATTTTTATTTTTTTGTTTCACTGAGCATTCACAAGGGTGCCAGTCTTAGTATTACTTGTTTTTGAAGATTTTATAAGAACTGAAGAAAATTAAAGAGAGCTTATTCAGTTCAAATGTTCACTCTTTGTGTTTTGAAAACATAATTAGTGTGGCCACAAAATTAAATCAAATACAGAACCCAAAACAAACATAAGAAAAAGAAGGGCAAGCTTAACTATGCTGTAGAGGATGTTTGTCTAGTTGAAGAATTATTAGACCCCAAAGTATTGAAATTCTCATTTTGCTCTTCACTGCAGTCAATATATCTTTGGAGTTTCAGCCTCACTGATATTTGAAGTTCTTAAAATTATGTTGTAATATTGTTGAATTATTAATATTATTGAAGTCATTGTAACAAGGTTATAGTGCTTTTAGTCTTTAGAAATTAAGTATTTCCAATTTACCTATTAATATGCTCTTACATTATTTTATTTCAGAAAAAGTTATTTTAAAGTCCTAAGACCCATAAAACAGATACATTAAAACAATGAACTTTCACCAATCTCCCCCAATTCAGTGTGTTTGAGTTCCACTAGCCTTCTTGCTATCTTCTGCACACACCACAATGTTTTGTCCTTGATCTTCACAAGGTTGAGTAGCTCATGCATACATCCTCAGTGTCCTTTTCTGAGTAAATATACAGTACCCAGACCCAGCCATTTTCTATCTCTTTCCTCTATTTATTTTTATTATGATATGTATCACTATCTCATGTTTGTTTGAGTATTGTTTGTTTTGTTAAGATGTAAGCTCCATGAGACCTTATTTGTTTTTCAGTGTGTTTCTAACACCTAGAACAGTGGAATAAAGTAGGCATTGCTATACAATGTTTGCTGAATAAATGAATGTTGAAATAAACATTCTCATATATACATCTTTGTATATTTGTGTATTAGTATAAATTCCTAGAAGTAAAATTCCTGAGGCAAAGCGTGCATGTGAATTTCAAATTGCCAATGTCCCTCCAAAAATACTGCAGCAATTTACCTTCATTCATCAGTGTAGTGTGTAACCCTATTAAAAATTTTAATAGGGTTACAAGGATTTTCAACTAATAATAATTATTATGTTATAGATTTGTTTCATGCAGTTTTCTGTACCTGTGTTAAATCTTAAATAAAAACAGTTTTATAAGATTTCAATAGTAAGTATAGTATAGTAATAGAAAATGTGCTTGGAGAAATTCAGCAAATAAAATAAAAGCCAGGGTGATTTTTGGATACAAGAAGTATCCAATTACACCCTGCTGGTGGGAATGTAAACTGGTACAACCACTATGGAAGGCTGTATGGAGATTCCTCAAAAAATTAGGAATGAAATTGCCATATGATCCAGCAATCCCTCTGCTGGGTATCTACAAAAAAAACCTGAAAACCTTAATCTGCAAAGATATCTGTATCCGAACGTTCATTGTAACACTGTTCACAGTGGCCAAATCATGGAAAGTGTCCTTCAATAGATGATTGGATAAAGAAGTTGTGGTACATTTACACAATGGAATACTACTCAGCGATAAGAAATGATGAAATACAGTCATTTGTGACAACATGGATGGACCTAGAGACCATCGTATTAAGTGAAATAAGTCAGACTGAAAGAATCAGGAAACATATGACCTCACTTATAGGTGGAATATAAAACTGAAAGTGACGAAGAAACAAAAACTTACGGACACACCCAATAGTGTGGTGGTTACCTGAGGGTAAGGGGGGAGGAGGGGGGGGGAGATTGGGGTGTGTGTGTGTAAGGAGTGGGCACCAGATATGTGGTGATGGAAGGAAAGCTGATTTTGGGTGGTGAGCACATAATGCGATACACAGGTGATGTAATGTAGAGCTGTACACCTGGAAACTATCTAATTGTTACCAACCAATGTCACCCCAATAAATTTAACAATTAAAAAAATAGTAGGTTTCAGAACAAGGAAAGGATAACTTGTTAACTATTGACTTGCTCTGGCTTAAGGCAACATGGCTATTATAGAAGACCATAACATATTGGCACAGTAGCACATCATGTAAAATAAACATGTATAAGTGGGAATCTATGTTCCAAAACATTTAATGATTGAAGCATAAAATAAAAGCGTTTTGGCAGCTGACACTTCAAAAAATATTTTTAACTTTGTCACTACTTACATTCCTAAACTGTTTTGACCTTTCCCAAAGCAACTAAAAAAAAGAAGTATCCAATCTTATTCTTACACAAACAAATGTATTCCTGTAGTTTTCGTGACCATGCTGAGGAAAGGGTTGGATGGTAGAAGACTAGAAAATACATGAAGTGTCCTAGAATTGCTTACATTTAATCCCAAGCTAACAAGATCTTAATGCACATGTTCTAGCAAAAGCTTTAAAGAAAACACCTTTTCAAAATAGAGACAAAACAAGTTAAATCATAAGGGCCAATTTAAAATGAGATAGAAAATTATTAGAGTGGGGAAAGTATATGATCTGATATACTAAATTAAAGCTATTATTTTAAAATGTTTCAAAGTTTCAAGAATAGTTTCAAGAACAGAAACCACCTATATGAAGTAGAAACTACTGGGCATAGAGTGAGAAACAGGCACTAAATAAATACTTCAATGCAGGGGTGTCCAACTTTTTTACTTTCCTGGGCCACATTGGAAAAAGAGTTGTCTTGGGCCACACATAATATACACTAACACTAATGATAGCAGATGAACTAAGAAAGAAAGAAGGAAGGAAGGAAG
>PVKE010005442.1:0-46523 GCA_004027555.1 Craseonycteris thonglongyai
GCCTCGGAAGTGGGGGGTAGTCTTATACAGCGAATATAGGCCTAAACCTATGTTTTAACTGTAAAATTAGGGGGTCGTCTTATACGCCGGAAAATACGGTATATGCCTCTGTGACCCAGAAAATACTTAAAAGGTAGAAAATAAGAAATTTCTTTAGTAGAGAATGTTAATCATTTAATTGCTCTTTTGCCAAAATAATACATTGACTTGTTAACTTTAAATGGTCCCTTAATCAATGGTAATATTAATCTCAATGTTTATGTTAAAATAGTTTAAATACTATATATTCTGTGAAATATTAGTAAATTTAGACTGTCACTGGTTGGCTTTGCTTTTTATTAATAATCTAATTTTAATTTTGTACTCTGCCAGTGGACACATCTGGAAACAGTTGTTAAAAATAGTAATTTGGCTAGGAGAAATACTAATCTTTAATAAGTTAGTGTCTCTGGAGTTATGTCACTGAATAGTTTTCCTTTGCATGGACTAGAGGGAGTTTAACAAAAGAGAACTGAACCACATATGTGTAGCTGTGATAGAAGATGTTGGATGATTTGACAGAAAACCCCTTGGCTTTCCAAGTCACTACTTACCACCCATTTGAATTTGCTTATTCAATTGACTTTTGTGAGCCTCAGTTTACCTATTTGCAATAGAAATAATAATGTTTTTCTTCTAGATGAGAAATATAAAATAATGCACTTGGAAGAATTTTGTTAACTATTATATTAAGGCTAGCCAAGATTGGGATTAAATGGCATATCTGTGATCACCTTTAATCTGTCAAGCTCTGGTTCTGATAGGTGTTAGTTTCATTGCAGAATTTTTAGCCCCAAATTTCTCAAAGAGTAACAATACTTCAAGGTAAATTTTATTTTATGAATCTAATGTAGCTTAAGCTCTTAAGAAGCTTGGCTCCTTACCAGAAGTTCAAGGTAAGAAGGCTAGGATGTGAATTTTTGGCAACAGTGTCCAACTTTCCATTGGCTAAAGGAAAAATTACTCTTTTGTCCTTTAGGCAATCCTTGAAGTCCAGGTACTTGGTTTCATCAAGTATATGTTCCCAGGAGATGGAGAGCCCAGGCCCCTAATGTTAATAAATCATATATATATATTCTTAAACCAAGTGTGCAACCTGGCATTTTATATACAAGGGTTATTTGGAAAGTAACCAGCCAAGTAATAAAAAAAGTAGAGGCATTTATGGCTGGATTTTTTCAGACAGCCATTGAATGTCTTTTATTTTGTGCCACAACAGTCTTTAAAATAATTACGGCCAACATCTAGTAACTGAGAGATTTGCATAAAAATTGGAATTTCTCACATCCTGAAAAATGACATGTAGAAAGTCTAAATCCAGTTGCCAAAGGACAATACTCCACTATAATTGAATATGGATCTCTGTGCCTTGGGTACCATAATATCCATTCTCAGTCTCCACGCATATATTTGCTTTATAGCCGTTTGATTAAATGAGCCCTGACCCCTCCCTGACTTCCCAGTTTTCCTTAAGTTGTTCCTAACTGATGAGGAGTATCTACAGAAAGGTCAAGCTGTCCATCTCTGAGGTTGCCCTGTCTGGCTCATTGAAATCCATGTGCTCCAGGATGGGAGGCCAGGAAGATGAGCCCCTGAGCA
This sequence comes from Craseonycteris thonglongyai, assembly GCA_004027555.1. Lineage (NCBI taxonomy): Eukaryota > Metazoa > Chordata > Mammalia > Chiroptera > Craseonycteridae > Craseonycteris > Craseonycteris thonglongyai. The sequence continues at coordinate 1,639 of PVKE010005442.1, forward strand.
TGATGAATGAATGACAGCTCAAGAATAAAGGGCCCTGGAGCTGTGTTTTGACCTTAACCGATATCACAGAGGCTAAAGTAAGATTCTTCTATTGCCTGGATGTGTGTGTATATCCTCAGTAATATCTGAAGCAAATATATTCCTTTTTTTTCTCACATTTATTTCTTCCCCTGATCCCTCTTTTGCCCAGGTAGACTTGCTATTGTCTAGTGCTGATTGCTCCTCCTGGCTCAGAGCTAAGGTGACTTAGGAAGAAACTTAAGGTATATCTTAACTAAGGGAATAGGACCTGTGAGTCAGTGCTACCTGCTAAATAAAGTGCTTTTTCTAAGGCATCACTTCTCTGACAGTACGAACATAACCATACCCATACCCATCGGCATTGCTTATCAGGCAGGAGTCATCAGAAGGGTTGAAACATAGCATCAAATACAACATGATGTCTGATTTAATTACTCACACGCTTTTACTTCTTTAGTACTACCCATGAAATTAAATCAGACAGCCATCAATTAGTTGGCAAACAACAAGTTTTATAACAAAAATAAAACTTACCACAAAGAGAGAACTGACTAGTATGAAGTTAACCTTAACACAGATCCAGAGGGGAAAAGGGTGCCTAAAATGAGGTATTTATATACTTTCCAAAAAAAAAAATTAATAAATGGAATTAGAGTCAAGATAATTGTATGGGGATTTACTCTTGATTTAATTAATTAAAGTCTCTGAGCTATTATCAGAGTTGACAATAACAACTCAGATTTGTTCCAGTTGCTAAAATGCTGATTGGAGCACATGGCTTTATTTCACTCTTCAGGCCCACACTGAAGGGCTTATGAGGAATGAATTCTGGATTAGCCACCAGCTTTGTAGATGCATGGAGGAGATGATGGAATGTGATGGGAGAAGTGTGATCTGTGCCAACTACTATAACGTTGATTGACTTATTACTGCTGGCAGGAATCTAAATAAATAGACTTTACATGTTCTAAGTCTAAATGAAAGGGAAAATACCTATAGCGAGCAAAGTTCCAAGTGTGTCTCAGTTAACATGGGATTTTAATATGCCTAGTACTATGCTAGGCATCAAGGTCACCTGAACCCTTTTTTCTAAGACTTAACAATCTAATTAGAGGAGACAGAGAGATCCAATGCTCTTTTGGCCCTATAGCCCTTATCATTAGCATCTATAATTCATGAGAGCAGACAATGTTGCATGTCCAAAGCATACACCATGCCTGACACGTGGCAAATGCTCAATAAGTATATATTGGTTGGTTGGTGGGTGGGTGGGTGGGTGGGTGGATGGATGGATGGATGGGTGGATGGATGAAAGAATGTTAAATTACATGCTAACAAAATGCAGATGTAGATACTTTTTACTTGTTAGTAAAGGTTGAAACCTAAAGGAAATTAACCTTGCCGTTGGCAGGCCCTGTAACACCCTTTGATCCAAGGCTCAAATTGATTGTCCTGGACCACACGCCCACTCAGGGCTATGTAAACAACCATGCATCCTCTTTTCATTTATTCACTGACTAGGATTGTTGGTACCATCACCCTATTCCCCTGATAGTTTTAGGAATTCAAAGAAAAGCATCTTTTTTAAAGTACTTGATAAGATCTGATTCTTCGAGTAGAATCACAGTGAGTCTAATGCTCAAAATTTCTAAAAATCTACAAAGGGGGCAATACTAATTAGGTTGTTTCCCAGTGCAATATGCTAAAAGTTTCTTCAATGCTGTTTTGAATTCCATAATACTTAGGACATCGACAGTACTAAAGAGAAATTTTCAAAACTGAATTTATATATATATAAATTCATATAAATGTGTGTATATATATATATATATAAATTCATATAAATTTATATATATATAAATTCATCCTTCATCTACCCACCTCTTTCTGAAGAAGGAATCCAACATTCTTTTACTGGTATCTGGGAAATGGCTGAACTCTGATTAGACAATTGTACCAGATCATTTCCCTAAAGTGGTTTTTCACAAAATCAGGATACTTGTCACACAATCCATGTGAGGAACAAATTGATACAAAGACATTTCAGGATCCTCATTCTGGCTATCAGAGCCACGCTCCTACCCAAATGTACAAATTCACTCACTCCCAATGATTGCTCTGAACAGTTCAAATAAACTGCAATGAACAACAAAGGTTCTGGACATTTGTGTTCCAGATGCTACATGGTTAATCCAAACCTTTTCATTGCCTTTTTCTAACATCAGTTAAGAATCTGATGTTTGTAATATAGTTTTGCCCTTACCATATTTTCTTCTTAATGCAATATACTAAAGTAAAAAAATATTTCCAACTTTTAAATATAACATTAACACAGAAACAGGTTTTGTATCTCTTCTCCAAAGTGAACATCTGTCAATGACTCTGGTGTTGGAGCTGGAAAATTTCAGACTGTATGAGGATTGTACCAGTTTAATAAAATGGGACAGAAAAAAAGCCAACATGGTGGCACCATTAGACTGATTGTTTTCTGTAGATACAAAGAATATATAAATAATATTATTTCCCTTCATAGCTCTTGCTGACATGAAGGCAGAGTCAAATAGTATATTTCTGATTAATCCAGGGCCCAGTCCACATAGGCACCATGTGTTGAGTTCTGATAAGGCAAAGAAAGATGTGTTTCCATGTCAACAATTTAAAGGTTGAAACTATTTTGAGTTGTTAATATAAACTTTGATATTAGCTCATTGACTCTGATGCTTTGCAAAGAATAAATTCCAACACAATTACAATGATGGCTGAAATATATGAAATCTCTAGAGAAGCTAGAAAAATGTGTACACATGACAGGTTTGTCAATCAGCTCTTGCTCTGATTATGTGGCATTAGCATGCAATTCTTGTTAACTAGAAAAAAATGACAATATAGCATAATATTTCATAATGGTCCAAAGTAAAACATTATATCCCTCTTTATAGGTTCCTCCTTTGTTTTTATGTAGTGACAAAGAAACAAATTTAAAAAGCCCAGTGGCTATATCTTGAGGCATCATACCATCACATCACATCAGTTTATTAATACTCAGAAAATTACAACATCATTATCATAACTACAGGCAATAATATCCTTGGCAATGATTAGAGAGTCATGATAATTCTGGTCCCCAGGTATTATCCCAATTAGCTATGCTATTTTCTTTCTCTGGGACTTCCTTACTCAGGGACAAAATGACTATCAAACCAAAAGAGATAGTTTTTCAGGGATTATCACAAACTCAGTGTCATTCTCAGAGATTTATAGAATTCATAGCATATAAATTGGAAGAGAAGCCAAAAGAAAAGTCAGTGAAGACTTAACTGGGCGGGAAATGTTAGGGAGATCTGGGGAAGATGGCATAAATAGTACTAAGAAAAGTCAAGTCATAGACTTTCTAAATCCTAATTATGCCTAAAATTCTAATTTCAATCCTTTTTTAAATAATGAGAAATCGATTACACTTATTATTGTTTGATATTTACAGTGGTGGCCATAAGAATGTACCTCTCTGATCTGTAACTGGGAAGCCCAGGAGCCAGCTGCCCTCTAAAAATCCCACCTGCCTCTGTGCTAAGACAGCACTTCCAACAGCTACTCCCAGCCAACAAATTGAGAGAAGCAGGGAGGATGGGTAACACAGTCCCTAGGAGAGATGGAACTCCTCTGAAGGGCAGTCTTGGCTCCAAGACTCCTGACAGTTCTGGCATACTTTTCTCTGAACTGCCTGGTGGTCCAAAACAACCCCACCCAACCTTCCATCCATATCTATTTCCTTCACTTCAGGTCAGAGTTCCACTAGGATTTGATAATTCTACCAGCCTCTCCCAATTCAATCCATTTTCTCTGAAAAGCATTTCCCCTAAAATGTTTCCATCCTGGCCTCTGCTTCTTGCAGAAAAAACTTTCTCTCATCCCCCCAAATATTCTGTATTCCCAATGAAAATTTTAGGGTAGAGAATTAACATTTCTTGAACATCTACTGTATGCCAAGTACTTTATAAACATTATCTAACTTAAGTCCTACATCAAGTCTGTTAAATAATATTATTCTTCATGTAACAGTTGAGAAAGCTAGACTTAAGGAGTTTAGGATGGGGAAGCAAGGATGGCTCAGTGGGTTAAGCGCTCACTTTGCAGCGTCGGGGACTGAGGATCGAATTCCGGCCCCGGCCCGTGCGGACCCATATGCTGAACTGGGAGCTCCCCCAGTTCAGTTTTCTCTCTGTCTCTGTATCTCTCTCTCTCTCTCTCTCTGTCAAAAATAAATAAAATATATTTTTTTAAAAAAAGGAGTTTAGGGATTATTATAGACTTAATCATACAAAATTGCCACTGTTTGTAAGTCAAAAAGGGTCAGATGTTGGCAGTTGCATATGGTTTAGCCTTTATAATTTGCTAAGGTCACATAGTTACTAAGTGAACAAACTAAACTTTGAACCATTTCTGTATGCTTCCAAAACTTATGTCTTTTTCACTTTACCACAATGTTTCATAGTACTCGGGGAAGAATGACTATATGTATAAATCTCATCCAAAAGTTTATTCAACGTCATATTTGACATAATATATATATTGAAGGTGTCTTGGAACACCAGATTTACTGGAAACACTGTGATAGTTTTTAAGAATTTTCTAGTCCTAAATCTTTCCTCAATTTCATAATATAAGGGATACAAAATTGTCTGAATGATATATGTACAGTATATGTTTATATGCACAGCAAAGACCTAGAAGCCACTGGTGGTGGGAAGTAGTTTTTATCCTTCATTTCATTCATCAGTTTATGTTTCCCACAATGAGTGTCTATAACTTGTATAAGTAAAAAGTCATTAAAATAAAACTCTATTGCTAACGAATTATTCTTCAAACATTTCCATGATCCTAGAACCATTAGTGATACACTCTAAGCAGCAAGTAGGCTACTCAACAGTGGGGGAAAAAAATCCGTACCTTCCTGCTCTGTCTCCAACCTCTCTGGTCATGGACCTATTTGACTGCAACCCTCTGGGTTTTTTCTGATGACCTTGTCCTCTGCCTGGGAGTGACAGTGTGCCTCAATGAGAAAAGGTCAGAAGAAGATACCGGCCACCCAGACAAAAGTTCTCTGAAGTAATTCGAATAGCTCCCTTTGGATCACAGGAAACATGAGTTTCCAGATTCCTGTATGAATTCTTAACTTTTCACTGCAGTGAACTGAGTCTACCTATTACCCACATAGACAAATCCAAAAGAGAGAATTCAAGTTTCTTTTAACAGGTATTGGTCAACATGAGCTTAAAAACAAACATATTTGTGAGCCAAGCAACAAAACCACATAAGATAAATATTGACCAAAGTGAAGCCTAAACTATTATTTTCTCTTAGGTAATAAATTTTTATATTCAAAAAACCCAGATTTTGTTTTCTGTTGTAAGTATTTTAATTAATTTTAGAAAGTGGTAATAATATCTTAATAACAACCTTGAAACTTAATTCAAGGAAAGTTTAGATTTAGGACCAAGTATTCCAAAAATGAAGAAAACGCATTTCAATAATAAAATCATGTTACTTTTCTCTATTTTCATGTGGTTCTGTACATTCTTAAAGTGTAACACATTTGGTTATAAAACTTTGTGTCTTTGTCTGTTATCTGTCACTAAACTTGCTATACAACCAGATCGTTAAATAGCCACTCCAGGCCCTAACTGAATATATGATACCTTATCACCATTAATAAACACATTAAACAGGAAAACAAATAGGTGAATTTGTAATAGAGCAGTATAGTTTATAAAAAAAACTTTTTCCCATAGTTTATCTCCTTTAGTTCCTATGGAAAATTATGAAGATAAGTAGAAATAGCAAAATATCTATTAGATTCAGTTATACCTTCCAATATGCTAATGACAAATAATTTATTACCCTATTACTTTTATTACAGCTTAAGAAAAGCACTTGATCTGTCTAATGTTCAAAGAGCAAAAATAATAACATGTAGATTAGCATCTAGAAGCCTCATATATCTGCTTTAATAATTCTTGGTATTTTATAATGGATGGCTTTACAAACTTCACTAATCAAGTAGTGCATTCTCTCTTCATTTTGCACCCCAAAGAAGCATGCATTGATTATGGCTCTATGTCAGGCAATTATAGGTATTATGTCATTCTCCTAACAACCTTATAAAGTATGGACCAATACAGTCTACTTTTACAGATAAGGAAGCTGTGGTCATAGGACAGGTATAAGATATTCCCACAGTCACAGAGCTAGTAAGTGCTATCATCAAAATTAAGCCTCAGATGATGCTGCTCAAGAGCCCATTAGTTTATGTACTTAGCAGTTAGGCTATACTAAAATTGTCCTTTGGCTCTCTCTGCCTTGCTTCTCATATTGTTAGGGTAAATATATAAATAGATGGCAATAACCACCATACTTAAAAATGCAAATACATACAATACTTGTGAACATTTCCCCTATACTTTCTTACAGAAGAGAAAGCATACAATGAAATTCAATTATCAACCTAATTATTCAGGAGCTGAAATGCAATTATGGTTTATCCAGATGCAATCCATTCCATTTAATTTTTTTCTTGAAGTGTTAATCTTTTCTTGAAATGCTTATCTTTAAAAGTGTGTCTAAAAGTAAGGTGTGGCTCACATGGACCAATGGCATGTTTACCCTCATTGGGTACAATGAGGGTAAAGCTAATCACTATAACAAAGGAATCCTCACTTAACAAACAAAACTATACACACTTTACTCAGGAAGATCAAATATTAGAAAAGGCACGGTGGAGAGAGTGAAAGTTTTGCTTCAGTCATACAGGGACCCAAAGGTGCCTTCACCATCTTTAATGTTTGGCTTCCAAATTTATCCATGTCATTGGCACCCAGTAAACATTCAAGGGAAGAAATACAGGCACACCTGCTTCTTAACCTCTTTTTTCCCCAACTGACTAACATAACTTCCACACATATTCCATGTTTGAGACTTGACTGAATAGCCCCAATTTACTAAGAGCGGGGAAAAATTTCTTGCTGTGTAGTCACTTTCTGGTAATTATTCAACCTTATGGAACAGGAGCAGGTATTTTTGATTTATAACCATCCTTCTCTACCACATCATGTTACCAAAGTCTCTAGGCTTGTCTGGTCATTTTTCTTTCTCTAAATTATGATATTGAACTAGATGATCTCTATCCTCTCCTAGGTCATAGATGGTTCTTTGACTCAAAGTTTTCAGGTTTTATACATTGTTGTTTTAGATTTAATTTTAATTTCTCTAAATATATTTTAGAAATTACGTGCATACTATTAATTTTTTTTACTGTGTGTTCTTCCTTGCTTGTGTCTCTCTTCCTTGCTTCTCAAATGGACTCACTGAGTACTGATTTATTATTTTTTTTGTTTTGTTTTGTTTTTAATTTTTGTGTTTTATTTTTTTTTATTTATTATTTTTGTTTGTTTTTGACAGAGAGAGAGAGAGAGAGATACAGAGACAGAGAGATAACTGAACTAGGGGAACTCCCCAGTTCAGCATATGGGTCCACACGGGCCAGGGCCGGGATTCGATCCTCGGTCCCCAGCGCTGCAAAGTGAGTGCTTAACCCACTGAGCCATCCCGGCTTCCCCCTGATTTTTTATTATTATTATTATTATTATTATTATTGTTTTTGACAGAGAGAGAGAGAGAGAGATACAGAGACAGAGAGAGAACTGAACTGGGGGAACTCCCCAGTTCAGCATATGGGTCCGCACGGGCCGGGGATGGGATTCAATCCTTGGTCCCCAGCGCTGCAAAGTGAGCACTTAACCCACTGAGCCATCCTGGCTTCCCATGAGTACTGATTATTCATGACTATCAATGCCAGGTTGGGAGTATTGGCTTAGGGCATTTCCATGTAGACAGGTTCATCCTAAGAACAATATGCTGTCAGTTTCATACCTTATTGTAATTCTAAAAAAAAAAAAAAAAAGAGTGACTGATAGCTGAATCATCAGTAATGAGAATGCATATGATTCTATAAAAACTAAGATCTTTTTGGTGCTATGTACTCAATCTTCCTAACAACCCAGTGTGGTTCCAATCCCAATCCCCATTTATAGGTGAGGAAAAGGAGAATCTGTAGAAAAAGTAGGCTGGAAGGATCAGGGCTCCTTAAATGACATTTTCTAATAAACCAAGATTCTTCTTACTGTACTGGACCTCTAGGTTTCATAAGCTCCTTTCCCATTTCATCTCCTATGACTTGGTAAGCTGATTCCTGTTTACTGCATGCATTGCAGCTGCCTTCCCAATACATGGTTAATTTCCATCATTTTCTGAGAGCAGATGTTCCCAAGGAACAGACTGCTTTCCCATCCCTGGCACTATCTTCTGCAGATTACTGGATTGCACACAGTAGCCTCTAGCCATCTTTTTGATCTGAAAAGAAAAGATTTTCCCACTGGGATATTTCTCATGATGATGTAATTAGTTTCCTAGACATACCTAACAAATTTATTTCTAATCATCAGAGAGGAGAGGAGAGGAGAAAGAACTATTCATCTTGGATTGTGTAAAACTGTTGCAGTTAATATGCACCATTTTCCTCCCCCTCATGCAATGTTTTCTGTGGTGATTCTACAAAGATTCAGGGACAATAAGCTGTTTTTCAAAAGCAGTGGGGAACTTCACATTCATAAAGGGGTCTCAGGCACTATTAAATTGCTTTTTCAAACCTGGCAAAGACATTAGAGTTCAAATCCTTTCAGCTCCGAACTGTCCCCGGCATTAAGAACAGGTGAAGCTTAATAACTTTTTTGAGATTGTGTTTGATTCAAAGACACAACATGGAACATTCTGTACAAACAAATCCAGCTGTTCAAAATTTTCAGTCCTATGGATATAGCAGTACTATATTTTTAACTGGAATCATGTCTTGAGATATTGTCAAGGTATTTTCTGCTTAAATTCATGTACAACATATGAAAAATATCTTTAACATAATACATCATTTTACTAATAAAGCACATGCATAACTTGAGGTCTACCATTTACCACTAATGCAAAGGCTATTTAGTGGTTTGAGCAGACAAAGAATGAAGATCTAGATTAAGCTGTGAGATTTTGTCCTATGTATTACCAAAGAAGAGAACTGAGAAGTAGAAGAGAAAGTCAAAGACAGTCTATCTGTTAACTAGTCAATCACTCATTTGAAATCGAAATATTATAGCACATAATACCACCTCCTCTTAAAGGCACGCTTAAAACAAACAAGGAATAGAAACAAAGCAATATGGATCACTCTTGTTACAATGAAGTCAAAGGAAAGAATATGGTCAATTTCCATGTCTCTTTCAATATAACAGTTAGCCTATTATAAATAAGAACTCGTTGAGTACAAAGATCAGTGCAAGAGGGATGAAGAGATTGGGGAGAGGACTGAAAAGAATCAACTGAGAAAGACAAATATGTAAACACAGTTTAGGTTGCTGTTTTAATACATAATATCTATAGCTTGGCTTTTGTTTTTGAAGCTTTGCGTCGGTTTTCTTGTTCAGTAAATTAAAAAAAAAAGAATAATGAACAGTATAAGCAATTATATAGATAACTGAGCACCTATGCAACATTAGGATCAGGAAAAAAGAATTCATAAAACCAAATGTTAAATTTTCCAGGCTACAGAAAGTCAGTCATATTCCTCCCCTTTATCTGGAAGGCAGCAACTAACTCACATGGCTACTTTTCTCTTCCTAAACGAACTAAATGAGTTCTAAGACTTGCAGTAACCATGCTGCTGCTCTAAGGGGGAAAAACTTACAATGTAATTCTCCTCACAATATATTTTATAGTCTCCAAATACATATTTTCTGTTCTTCATTTGATAATAAAGCTATAGATAAAATTTAATGAGATAACATACATAAAATCACAGTGGTTTCTCTGACAATTTTTCATTTTCTTTATCATTGTAACTATGTGCATTCCTATACACCCCAAAGTAGTCCAGGTCAGCTGTCAGACTAACATGGCAAGATACTAAGAAAACTCAAAACAGGAGGTGGTCTGCAAGGCAGTGCTGAAGCTGTGAAGAGAGGAACACTAGTCACATTCTCTTTGGCTGACAGTCCCTAACTTGCCTTTCCCTTTCCTTCTATTGCTTCTCTTCTCTAGCTTAAGAAATCCCTCATATTGCATGTGTTTTTTGGCCCTCCAAAGATGCCTCTGCCTGTGGGATATTTTATTATAGTATTTAATAATATAATATTACAGTATTTATGAGACCCATTTTTAGCATTGGTTGATAGTGACTTCTAAATGAAAAATGTTTTCCATTGGGGTGATGAACCATACATTATCCTGATTAATAGAAAGCAGCACTGTGTGAGGAGGCCCTGGAAATTAGTTGTCTGATCAGGAGACACCATGTATCTGCCAGTCAGGGAAAACAGAGGACACTTTGAGGACTTTCATGAGGAGATCATTGAGTTAGAACTCCAGGGCAAGGACTTAGAGGTCAACATGTTCAGTTCTGTTTAAATCATAATCCTCCTTCCAAAATAACAAGTTTAGCCACTGAAATATTACTACCATGATTGATCAGTCAGTTTTCTTCACGGCATTCAGAGAATAAATTGAATAAAAATGTATGAGATTGTTGCTACAGAGTTTTCTCCGAAAAACAGACATTTTCAGTTTGGAATGGCATTAAACTGTCTAGAAAAACTGGCATGCATCCAACTCTGTGAATATATATGGATAAAAGAAAAAATGGTAATAAAGAATTGGAAACAAATTAAAATTGAGTTAACATGTATGTGCCTTTCAGATATTCCTCTGGATGACGTTTGTAGTCAAATGTAAGCTTTTTTTCCTCTTCCTGAGGAATTAGTGATTTAAAAATAAGTTAACTGTGCAAATATATTAAGCTATATCCACACAAAATAAAATGAATTATGGAGCAATATCTGAATAATTTGATTAGTGATAGAGCTCCAACAATCTCCTATTTCCCTTCAAAATTTAGAGCAGTGTTCTGAAATAGGTGGCTCTATGATGAAGCAGTATGCTGTTACCTTAGGCAGCATGCTCAACAGAAAGTTAATGAATGGGTAATGGGATATCAGAACACAAATATGGACCAAAACTTTAGTCATAAAAGCATTTCAATGTTGTGTAGACAAAGAGACATTATCCTTTCAAATAGTAATTATTTTAATACAAAGGCAAGCCATGTCTTATCTTGTCACTATCTGCATTTGTATGCAATGGATTTTGTGTCAGCGTGGAGAATGCTGAAAGTTCCCTGAGTCTTAGGTGACTTCGAAGAAATTCCTAGTTCTCTACCTAAAATTCTACAATAATTTCTCTACAATACATTCCTCTACATAAATTATCTCTACAGTGAATTTCATATTAAGTAAATCCCCCTTGAACAGATGCCTGGTAGCTGAGACACAGTCAAACATTTATTATAGGAGATATGGTTTTCATTCGAAGTACTGTGTATGGGTGCCTGCTGTGACCATGCATTTGTGAATTTACACTGTGAAAACAAGAGACAAACAGATCATCTTTAAAAAATAAAGTAAGATACAAATTGAAAACAAATCTCCAAAGCCTGTGTATTCTTGGTATGATTGTGGTGAACAGATGAGTGGTAGCAGCATAATGTAACATCCCAGATCCAACTAACGACAGACTGATGACCACTTTTGACAACATGGATGAACCTTAAAACCATCTTATAAAGTGAAATAAGTCAGACTGAAGGAATCAAGAAATATATGACCTTACTTATACAGGGATTATAAAACTGAAGGTAACAAAAAAACAAAAACTTATGAACACAATCAATCATCTGGTGGTTACCTTATGGTAAGGGGGGAAGTGAAAGGGGGGGTGAGTTGGGAGTGGGCACCAGATATATGGTGATGAAGGGATGAGCATGTGGAAAAATCATAGTATTATAGAACGAGAAATCTCAATATTATAAAAATTTCAATTCTTTCAAAATTGATATATAAAATCATTTGATTATAATTTTAAAAAGTACAAGGAAATGTTTGGGAATTTAAAATGTTAGCTCTAGTATTCATCTAGACAAGAAAATATTTAAGAAATAGAAAAACACAGATTTCATAACAGAAGCAAGGCTGGAATGATTCCTTGTGAGGACTTAACCCACCATTACTGGCTTTGAAGATAGAAGGAGGCCAAGAGCCAGCAAGAAATGATATTCTTTCCTAGAACCTCCAGAATAAACATAGTGCAGCAGACACTGTGATTTTAGCCCACTGAGACCCCCTTTTGGACTTTCAACCTTCAGAACTATAAAATAACAAATTGATGTCGTTTTAAGCCACTAAACTTGTGGTAATTTGTTATAGCAGCAACAGGAAACTAATACATTACATTGTAATCCAGCAATTTTCCACTCATTAGTAAATAAGTTAATGCATCAGTGTATAAAAATGTTTCTAGCAGCCTTGCTTATAACAGCAAAAACTTCAAACAAAGAAAAGGAAAATGGCTTTGAGATAGAGAGGGGAACAGTTGAAGGTAGTATTTAAGAGTACAGATTCCATAGCTACAATATCTAAGTCTGAAACCCAGCTTCACTTTTACTAGTTGCATGTCCTAATTCCTAAAGTAAAAAGTGCTTTAATTTCCTCATGTGCAAAATGGGATTACTCCTACTGCCTATCTCATGATGTCAGTATAAAAATTAAATGAACTGGTATATTTAAGGTACTAACGGCAGTCCCTGGGACATATAGCTATATAAGTATATAAGCTAATAATGGGGATGCCAGGATAGCTCAACAGGTTGAGCCCTGGACTCACAATCATGAGATCCAGAGTTTGATTCCCAGAACCAGCATGTGAGAATGCATATGCTGAAATGCAACACAGCTCATCATCACCAGGATGGTAATGAAGGCTCTTTCCTCCCACGCAAGAAGCTCCCAGTTTGGTTCCTGACCTGCACAGCCCCCTATCCACTTGTGTGGAATGAAACTATGTCACAACTAATGATGTACAACTATGGAAACTGCTCTGGGCCCTCCCACTTCTCTCTCTCTCTCTCTCTCCCTCCCTCCCTCCTTCTCTCACCTTCTCTCATACAATAAAATTAAATCTTTAAATATAAGCTAATACTATGAATTGCACTTCTTTAGAGTAGTAAAAACAACTTCCCTAAAGCTTTACTTAACATGTATGAATGTCAAAAATATAATGTTGAGTAAACAAAAGGAAGTCACAAATACAAAACAGATTTGGTGTGATACACCTTCTTCAAAGTTCAAAAACTTGTTATTTTAAATATGGATTGTTTAGAATAAATACATGTGTCACAAAATTGTAAATACAAGTAAATGAATGATTACTGTTTATTTGGGGTTTTCTTTGAGGGTGGGATGGAGAAATTTAATAGGAAGGAGTTTCCCAGGTGCTACACTGATAATACTAATGTTCTAGTTCTTAAGCTAAGGTATAGATACATGAGCGTTTCTTGTAAAATTTTTATTATTTACATAAAATAATATGTAAAATATTAGCATCTTACAAAATAAATATATAATATTTATTATGTTACAGTATTAAAGTGTTTTATAATACAAATTATAAAAAATAAATATAATAACTGGTATATATTTTCCAGTTTCACCATTTCTGAGCCAACAGTAAGAGGTACAAAGACAAGGAAATGCATATACAGCTGTTTCTATGAATGAATGGGACAATAAACATTCTGTCACGAATGGCAACAATCATCACATGAAAACTACGATTGGTTTAGAATATAAAATATTTGATAAGCTATTTGTATAGTTGAAGAAAATACAATGTAAAACACACAGCCACAAACAGTTTTCAAGTTGCTATTTCTGTCAAGAGAAAATTAGCTAATAAAAGTCTCAAAATCGTTTTTATATTAAAAATATTCTTTGGGGAAGTTGTGATGACTCATTGAGTTAGGTGCTCGTTTTGCAGCCCTGGGGGCCGAGGATCAAATTCCAGTCCATGTGGACCTATATGTTGAACTGGGGTATGCTTCCCCTACGGGAGGCCTGCAGTTTGTTTCTTACCCCCAAGTTCAGCCCCTGGCTGGAGGGGGCATGCCTCCCATGGAGGAGGCCCCCAGCCCAGTTCTCACCCTGTGTGGCCCCAGCCAGCCTGCGTAGAACAAAACCATGTCAAAGACTGATGACATACCACTATGGATACTGCTCTGGGCCCTCCCCCTTTCTCTGTCTCTCTCTGTCAACAACAAATAAAAAATAAATAAAATCTTTAAAAATATTCTTCTATCCATTTCTTAATTTTCTCCAAAATGGAAAATGTTAATAATAATGACCAAATGTATAATTGAAGGGAAAAGCTGAAAATATGAATAATTCCATATCTTTGGAATAAAAATTCATAATTACTCAATTTGCTTGTCCTCTACGCCTATGAATTTCCCCAAATAACTTTTTCTTTTAAGATTTATTTTTTATTGTTTTTGACAGAAAGAGAGAGAGATACAGAGACAGAGACAGAGAGAAGGGGGAGGGCCCAGAACAGTCTCCATAGTGACACATCATGGGTTTTTCCACATAGTTTCATTCCACGGGTGGGTGAGGAACTGCACAGGGCAGGAACTGGGCCGGGGTCTCACCCCGGTGAGAACCGAACTGGGGGCACTCCCCAGTTCAGCATATGGGTCCGCACGGCCCGGGGCCGGGATTTGATCCTCGGTCCCCGGGGCTGCAAAGTGAGCGCTTAACCCACTGAGCCATCCCCGCTTCCACCAAATAACTTTTTTTAAATTATTTTGTGCTTAAACAAACAAAGTTACCGGTATCAAACATTAACTTTATTTAAGTAATAAATTTGACTATACCTGCTAACACTCAGCTAGGAAAAAAACTAGCTATCTTTCTCCCCCTGTAACTTTCTGTTCTAATGGTATTTCACTGTGTTACCAACAACATATTATTATACAGATATATCTAGCAAACTTATCTCGTGGTTACACAGCCTCTGCATACAATCAGCTTAACCTAATTAATGACAAGACTTGTGAAATACATCACACATACAATTATTAGTCTGTCACTGAGTAAGCAGGGTGGGCTTTTTCATTCTCAGATGCTTTTTATGATGTGGATTAGTGTGAATGGGAAAAAGAGCACCTCAAAAAAGCTACCATTTTATAAGGTAAAGCACAGTAGCAGAACTTAAAAGTGTGAAAGCTACCTGCAAACACCTCTAGTTACGTGTTTTTTGTTCATTTTGTTTGTATATTTGTTTCTTTGTTTCTTTTCCAGATGAACAAATTGAGATGCAAGAGGTGGAATAACTCACATGAAGTCACATAGCTGATATCAGAAGTGGATCCTCTAGGACTTCAAGCAAGCGAGTCCATGTGCTCATACTTAAAAACCATTAGTTGCTTTTTCATTCTTTCTTTTTTTCTTTCTTGGTAGATCATTGCTACGTTTAGGCAGTTCTCTTGCACATTTCCATTACCAATTTTCTTTGAACAAACAAAAATGCTCTGTATTCTTTTGGGTAGTTTACTTTACTTGATGATAGTTGACTCATGGGGAAATTTAATTGGTCATAGGAGAATGTGCTAGTTAATATAAGGTTTAGTTGACGATTAAAAATGACTATTCTGACTCTGGAATTTACCCTAAATCCTAAGACCTGCCTGAAAATTGGAAACAGAACCACCAGAGCCTGTGCAACTATGTATGTGGGCACAAGGAATGTGAACAGGTAGGGGGACTTGGCTCTTACTTCTCTAAGAATTCTTCTTTTGTTATTTTCTAGGACCACCTCTGATACTAGATTTTACCCCAGAAACAAAGTTAGTTGACCTTAAATTGCTTGAGGAGTAGAAACAGTGGCTGAATCTCTGCACACAGAAGCTCCAATTTAGCTGCCCACTGGCACCTGTAGCTACTGCCTGCAGGGTATGATGTCTCATCCTTCCTGCAAAGGAGTTCTAGCCAAAATAACACTACCAGCTTGCCTTTGGCCTGGAATCTCTTTCTGACCTTTTCCAGGCAAGCCTCCACTCTTTTTCCTAGACAGTGGTCCAGGAAAAAAAAACACTTGAATTGGTATCAATCACTCACATTTGATTATAAATTTAATTCTTATATATTTTTAGAAATAAATTTAATAGAAAGGTCATCAAGTCTTAAATGACCCAGCAAAGTATCACTCCATGCAGCAAAAAAAGAAGAGAATTAAGTCTGGAGGGCACAACAGAAATATAATAGAATGGATAGACATGAATTGTTCTATGAAACAGTAATATCTTGGTTACACACACTGAATTCTAGTGATTGATTTTATATGAATGTATATAATACATATTTCTTATTAAGAGGCATAATTTATTTTTAAAGATTTATTTTATTGTTTGAGAGAAGGTGAGAGAGAGGGAGACAGAAAGAGAGAGACATACAGAGAGAGAAGAGATAGCGAGAAGGGGGGAGGGCACAGAGCAGTCTCCATAGTTGTACAACATTAGTTATAACATAGTTTTCATTCCACATGGGTGCACAGAGAGCTATGTGGGGCAGGGACCAAACTGGAGGCCTCCAGCATGGGAGGTGAGAACCTTCACCATGGGGTTTGGTGGTTACCAGTGTGCACATGGGTTTGCACAGGCTGGGACCAGGGCTCTATCTACAGGCCTGGCAGTTGCAAGGCAAGCACTCAACCTGTTGAGCTATCCTGGCATCCCCTGGAGCACAATTGAGCTATCCTGGCATCCCCTGGAGCACAATTTAAAATTCTGAAATATCTAATAAATACATATAAATACAAATATTTTTATTCTTTTTTATTCTTTGTAAGAGTTGGCCACTGTTACCTTAGTGCTATTCTGTATTAAATTATTGAAATCTCCTGACAATTGTAACAATGTAGAAAACTGTTCAAAGTATTTATTTCTGCTTTATACGATTGATATTTTATAAAAGGTATCCTTAAATCAGTTATGTAGTAGAGGAATTGGAATTATGTTTTTGGATTGAAGTGATTTAGGCATTTAGTATCATTGATTTTCTTAATGATAGATGCACCTGTGTTCTTCACTGGATTTTATATATATTTCCTAAATAGTTTAACCTGAGAAAATGATGTTGTTCGAGAATTATAAATGCAACTTCTTTTCACACTGAGTTGAATAATCCTACTTAATTCAATTGACTGAAATGGCTCCCCTTTTCATTCAAAGTCAAAGTCCTTCCTGTGGCTTATAAAGCCCAATATAAATGGATCCCTTGTTATCTTTCGCACCTGCTCTCTCACTACAGCCCTGGTTCACTCTGTCAAGGCACACTGGCCATATCATTGTCCCCTGAACACACCAAGTATGCTCCCAGCCTAGATAGACCCTTTATTCTAATTTGTCCTTCCTCCAAAGATTCTATTCCCACAAATACCCCCTTGGGCCAAAACCAAGCAAGAGAGCTCGAAGAAAAGAAAATTATAGGCCAATAACCATAATGAATATAGATGCAAAAAATCCTCAACAAAATACTAACAAAACAAGCTCAATAATACATTAAAAGGATCATATACCATGGTAAAGTAGGATATATTTCAGGAATGGGAATACATAGTTCAATACCCTAAACCCATCAATGTGATACACCACATTAACAAAATAAAAACTAAAATCATATGATGTTCTCAATAGATACAGAAAAAGTATTTGACAAAATTCAATATCCATTCATGATAAACCTCTCAACAAAGCGGGTATAGAGGAAATGTATCACAATACAATAGAGGTCATCTTTGAAAAGCCTATAGCTAACATCAGAATCAATGAGAAAAAGCTAAAAGCTTCTCCTTTAAGTACAAGACAAGGATGCCCAGTCCTACCACTTTTATTAAAAATAGTACTAAAAGTCCTAGTCATGGGGAAGCCGGGATGGCTCAGTGGGTTGAGCGCTCACTTTGCAGCGCCGAGGACCAAGGACTGAGGATCTCATCGAGTCCCGTCCCGGCCCGTGCGGATCCATATGCTGAACTGAGGAGTTCCCCCAGTTCAGTTTTCTCTCTGTCTCTGTCTCTGTATCTCTCTCCTCTCTCTCTCTCTCTCTGTCAAAAAAATTTTTTTAAATAAAAAAAGAAAAAGTACTAAAAGTCCTAGATAGAGCAAATTAGGCAAGAAAAAGAAAAGGCATCTAATCAGAAATTAAATAGAACTGTCCCTATTTGTAGATGGTATGATTTTACATACAGAAAACTCTAAAGACTTCAGAAAACTCTTAGATGTAATCTCAAATTCAATAAACTTGCAGCATACAAAATCAACATACAATATTAGCTGCATCTCTATACACTATCAGAAAGAAATTATCAGAAAGGAAACAATCTCATTTACAACTGCATCAAAAAAAAAAAAATAAAGTTCCTGGAAATAAATTTAACCAAGGAAATGAAAGACTCATACACTGAAAACTATAATATACTAATGAAAGATATTGAAGACAATACAAATAAATGGAAAAACATTGTGTGCTCATGGGTTTGGAGAACTAATAGTTAAAATGTCCATACTACACATAGCATTATACAGATTCAATGCAATCATTATCACATTCTAAATGTCATTTTTCGCACAAATAGAAACAACCACCTAAAATTTGTATAGAATTACAAAAGACCCCAAATAGCCAAAGCAATATTGAGAAAGAACAAAGCTGAAGGCATCACACTTTTTTATTTCAAACTATATTGCAAATCTATGACAACCAAGATAGTATGGTTTTGGCATAAAATCGGACACAAAACTCAATGGAACTGTATACAGAACCATAATATAGACCCACACATACATGGTCAGTTAATTAATGATAGAGGAGCCAAGAATATACAATGTGGGGAAGGACAGCATCTTCAATAAATGGTCTTGGGAAAACTGGACAGACACATGCAAAAGAATGAAACTTGATCACTATCTTACGCCATACACAAAATCAACACAAAATGAATTAAAGATTTAAATATAAGATCTGAAAATATAAAATTTCTGAATGAAAACATAAAGGGTAAGCTCCATGCCATTGATAGTGGTAATAATTTTTTTTTTTTTTTTTTGGATTTGACATCAAAAGCAAAGGCAAACAAAGAAAATTAAATAAGTGGGGCTACATCAAACAAAAAGCTTCTATAAAAAGAAAACCATCAACTACATGAAACGGCAATCTACCGAATGGAAGAAAATATTCGCAAAACATATATCTCATAAGGAGTTAACAGCCAAAATGTACAAAATATTTCATATGACTCAATAGAAATAAAAAAAAAAAAATGGGGATGCCAGGATGGCTCAGTGGGTTAAAAGCTCACTTTGTAGCCCCAGGGACCACAATCAAATCCTGGCCCTGGACTGTGTGGACCAATATGCTGTACTGAGGTGTGTCCCCAGTTCATTTTTTGCCAGGGTCCATGCAGGAGGCCCCCAGCCCAGTTCCTGCCCTGTGCAATCCCACGCCCACCTGTGGATTGAAACTATATCAAAAACTGATGATGTACAACTATGGAAACTGCTCTGGGCCCTCCCTCTTCTGTCTCACTCTGTCTCTTTCTCTGTATGTCAAGCAAGCAAACAAACAAAAAAACAAACAAAGAAACAAACAAACAATAAATGGGAATGACGGATAGCTAAACAGGTTCAGTGCTTGCCTTGCAACTGTGAGGTCCGAGGACCAAATCCTGGTCCTGACCCATGCAAACCCACATGCTGAACTGCAGTGTAACTGGTAACCACTGAGATGGTGGTAAAGGTTCTCGCCTCCCATGTGGGAGGCCCCCCAGTTTGGTTTCTGCCCCATGCAGTCCCTCATTCACCTGTGTAAAATAAAACTACATTACAGCTCATGATGTTCTGGGCCCTCCCCCATTCTTCTCTCTCTCTTCTCTCTTTTCTCTCTCTCTCTCTCTCTCTCTCTCTCTCTCTCACACACACACACACATCTTCTCTCAAAGAAACAAAAACAAAACAAAATCAATAAATCTTAAAAAAAAAAAAGGGCAGATGATCTAAATGGACCATTTTCCAAAAAAGAAAGATACAGATTATCAATAGGTATATGAAAGGTACTCACTAATTATCAGAGAAATGCAAATCAAAACCACAATGAATTTTCAGTTCATACCAATTAGAATGGCTACTGTCAAAAAGACAAGAAATAAGTGCTGGAGAGGATGTGGAGAAAAGGGAACACTCAGGTGTGGTTGTTGGAAATGTAAATTGATGCAGTCACTATGGTAGAAAAAAATTTGGAAGTTCCTCAAAAAGTTAAAAATAGAACAATGTAGTCCAGCAATACCACTTTTGGGTATTTATACAAAACAAAAACAAACAAACAAAAAAAAACCCAAGAAACCCAAAACAACTATCTCAGAAAGATATCTGCACCCTCATGTTCATTTCAGCATTATTTACAATAGCCAAGACATAAAAATACCTTAGTGTCTATTGACAAAACAATGCATTTTTTAAATGTGGTATATATACATGCAATAAGAAAGTATACATACATAAAAAAGGAGAAGAAATTTTGCCATTTACAACAACATGGGTGGACCCTGAGGGCATTAAGTTAAGCAAAGTATGTCAGAGAAAGACAAATACTATTATGATCCCAATCATGTATGTGGAAACTAAAAAAAATATATGAATTCATAGATACAAAGGTGAGTACCAGAACGTAGAGAGTGGGTGAGATGGATGAAGGTAGTCAAACAATACACATATCAAATTATTAATGTTGTACATTTAAAACTAACACATATTATGTGCCAATTATATCTCAATAAAAAAAACAACACCTCATCCATTTCTTTCACGCCCTTCAACTTTTGTTCAGATCTTACTTCTCAATGCAGCCTGCACTAGTCACCCTATTTTATACTGCTCACATACCCCACACTCATTACTCTGCTCTGTTTTTCTTTTTTCATAGCATTTTTTACGTTTTAACATGTGATGGTTCTTTATACTATTGCTTATTTTTCTGGAATGTAAATTCCATGAGGCATGGTCTTTGTTTTGTACCCTGTGATAGCCCAGTGATATATAGAGTAACCACCACATAGTAGCTGTTTAGGAAATTCTTGCTGAATGAATGCTATTGAACAAAAACCCTTCTGTGTTCTCTCTCTCTCAATACTCCTACTACAACTATGCATCTATGTTTATTCACATATTCCTTTTATTGTGCTCAACAGACTTCTAAATGCATTCAACAAATACTAATTGTGAGAACATAAAAGTGAAAAAGGCAGATAAAGCATTACATTGTAGGGAAGATGTAGTCAACCAAACAAACACAATGTAATAAGAAAAGTCATGAAGTGCATAAGTCAGGGCAAGTCAATAAACAAAGCAGAAGAAGAGGTAGCATTTGAGGAAAGACCTAAAGAAAATGAGTAAACAAAGCATACAGATATATATATAGGGAGAGAGAGGAGAGTTATGCCAACAAGTACAAAAACCTAGACAGAAACACTTGGGGGGCCAAAAAAAGATTAAGGACCTCATTGTGGCTCAAATATTATTAATATGAGTGATGGGGAAAGCAGAAAAGGATGAAGTCAGAGGGTGATTTGGGTCTACGACACTCAAGAGTCTGAAGGCCCTAGTAAGACTGGATTTTGTGTTATGTTGATAGAAAACTTTGAGGCTCATGAACAAGGGAATGGCAGGATCAATTTTACATATTATTTATATATTGCTTGATTTTTCAAAAAAAAGTGTATTTTTGCAAAATATTCCAAGGTCAATAAAAACTACATAAAGAGGCATAAACAAGGTACTGGTAAGTATGTAATGGGGGAAGATACTGAATTATGTAAATCTTTGAACCATTAAAACCCTTGACACTTTAGTTGGGGTCTACAACACTAGATTGTGTTAATACATTAGGCAGGGATTCCCAACCCAGTGCCTGCGGGCGCCATGGCGCCGGCGGCCCAATTTGTGTGCGCCCGCCATTATTTGACTGCATCAGAAGTTTTTCATAAACACTAAGTAAAACTATAATTTATTTGTATACATTTGTTAGAATTTTAAAATATTGTTGGAGTATCTACACAGGTTTATTATATTCGTTGGTATGTTTGTGATATCGTATGTATAAGTGTTTCCCTAGCTTTCACCTTTGTACATGTCGCATCTTGTGTAGCCGCTGCGCTCTTTACACTCTCCTCCCCCCAACCGGGAGACGCCAAGTTGCCATTGTGATTGCGGTTGCTGGACTGATCGGGTCCTGACGGTTAGCTAGGATCACAGTGTTTTGATATATTCGATTTTAAATGAACTAAAAGCGAGGTAGGTAATCTATTACCAATGAGCATCTTAATAATTGTTTGCTAACAGGGTTGTCGTCATACTCTCCTAATTACGGGGCACTGGCCAATGAAATTCAATGCCAAAGATCACACTGACAGATTGGGTTTTTTTTATGTTTTCTTTTATGTTTTTTTAAGTGATTTTATTATACATGTATTTTTTATTTACTTTGTATTACATTTTGTATATATGTTTCTTTGTGTGTATATAATTTGTACAATAAATTTATTATTTTAAAATTATTTTTGTTTATTATTTTTTATTCTTGTTCAATAATAAATATCCTTAGAAAATAGCTGGTGCCCGCCACCCTACCGATATTTTAGAATGCGCCCTAGGGTATAAAAAGGTTGGGAACCCCTGCATTAGAGTATGAAGGACATTTGGATGATTGCCAATTTATCACTGAATAAATATTTTGAAGAAAATCTCTACTTTCAAGTAATTTTCATACTGGTAAATGGAAGCAGACACACTGGGGATCAAATAACTAATGTATCAACAATTATTAAGATGCTCATCGGTAATAGATTACCTACCTCGCTTTTAGTTCATTTAAAATCGAATAGATCAAAACACTGTGATCCTAGCTAACCGTCACGACCCCATCAGTCCAGCAACCGCAATCAAAATGGCAACTTGGCGTCTCCCGGGTGGGTGGAGGAGAGTTTAAAGAGTGCAGCGGCTACACAAGACGCGACATGTACAGAAAGAACTTGTTTACCCTATGTTTGCTCTTTCTTGTCTGCCTGTGAATTGCCTACTTTTCCCTTTGAAATCCCAAACCACTGCTTACCCTCTACTTCGTCCATATGACACATAAGCCTCAATTGCCCAATGGGTCTCAGGTCTCAGATTCTTAAGCACCCCTACCTGTACATTCATAATACATTTTGGACATTTTCTCCTGTTAATCTGTCACATGTTAATTTATTAGCCCAATCAGAAGAATTTTAAAAGGTTGAAGAAAAGTTATTTTTGACCCTCACAACAGTAACCATTTTAATCCCCTCAACAATCATAAAGCATAGTTATTAGTATTATCATTAATTTATAGATGAGAAAATGAGGTAGGGAATTTAAGTATCTGGCCCCATATATATTCTACAACCATGGGTATAATTAATCTACCTAACTTTTTTTAGAAATAAAAAGACCCCAAAACTTTAACTTACTAAAATTTACCTGAATACAGAAATTTAGTCACTGTGAAACATAGTAGTTAAGAGTGTCTCAGACATGATATGAGATCACCTTCTAATATTGTTTTATGCACTTTCATCTCCACAATAAATGTCTGCCTTAAAAAATGCAAATTTGCAGTACATTATCCTAATATATAAAAGATATGTGAACATTTTATTAGCCTATTTTATGTTGGCATTAACTAGAGGTGACACTCTGAATATTTTTAGAAGATATGTACTCTTATCTATATATTTGTAGATTTTTGAGTTATAAACTGATAATGTTTTCTTTGGGTTTTCTGGTAGCATGACAAATTTATAGCTGGAAACAGATGTTTAATGCTCATAATGGCTGTGAAGGAATTAATGGTACAGTGTATTGCTATATTCTGTCTTCATAGGAGTATCAGAAACGATACTCTTCGTTTTATTTGATTATTAGCCCAGTCAGAACAACTTAAAAAGGCAAGAGAAAAGTTGTTTGACCCACAAAATGGTAACCATTTTAATCCTCTCAACAACCACAAAATATAGATAATAAGACATAGGAAAGAACCCATGGTTTCTGCAGTTTAACTTAATGGCTTCTCTTGCTGGAAACTGCCGATTTGTAATACCTGACTAGCCAGAAGCACCTAATGGAGAACTCTCTCTCATAATAATATTTAGCCTCTTTCCAACTAATCTCTCACAATCTCAAATGCACTCTTTAAAGATTGAGTCAACATGCTTTTGACCTCCAAATGCTAATTAGTTTTATGCTAGAGAAAAGTAGATTAAATATATAAAATCTAAACTCAGAAAACAGCTAACAATTCAAGGCTTCTCCAACATATCACCAAAAACTATTTCACTATTTTTTTTTTTAGATTATATTTACTGAGAGAATAAATATGACCACTTTTTTTGGTCCATAAAAATACTATTTCAACTTGACTATTCTATGAAGGAAGTTAGACCTAATTGTTTGGTGAAATTATAGAACAAGAAAGCTGGCAAAAACAGAATTTTTCCACTACCAAGAAACTGCCCAAATTGAAAACCTTAAGGTTCATCTGACTAATTTTTAGACTTTTAATTCAACTTCTCATGAAATAAATATTAACCACTAAGTATAAGGTCCTGGTGCTTTAAAAAATGAATACATTATAGGCTTTACCTTCAAGTAGCCTACAAACTAACACGTAGATAAACATACATTCAAAAAAGTATTGTTAGATATGAGAAAAATCACTATAGATGTGATCATTTATCATGTGCCACCGATGAGGGACAAATTCATTAAGAAGGTTACACTGAAGATAGGCATAGAAAGATGGGTCTGATTTTAATAGGCAGCAATGAGGAAAGGAGATTTTACAGGGGGGAAAAAAGGCAATAATGATTGGACTGTAACAAGTATTTGGATGTGCTATCATATGGGTGAAAGGAAATAATGGGAAACCAAGCTGAAAATTGGTTAGAACCCAATCATGGCAGGTCTTAAGGGCACTAGCAGATACTGTTAGTTGATTGCCCTTTCCTGCATGACTCAGTGGTATTTTTCCTAGCCTCAGACCCAAGGCTAAATTTTCAGTCTCCTACGCTAATCGTGGTAGCCCTAGGCCCGCAATATTAGGAGTTGGTTTAGGAGAAGAATAAGCCATTTAGATGATAAGGTTAGCTGATGTGGGCCTTCTGAAAAATGTCATTTTGCTCTTAAATATAAAAAAGAAAAAAGATGAAAGGATTAAGAATACAAATTGGTAGTTACAAAATAGTCACAACAATATAAAGTAGTGCATAGAGAATATAGCCAATAATATTGCAACAACTATGTATAGTGCCAGGTGGGTACTAGACTAATTGGGGGGGTCACTGCATAATTATATATATGTCTAACTATGTTATACACCTGAAAATTATATAAAATAATATTGAATGTCAATTCTCACTGACAAAAATAATTTTTAAAATAAGAAAAAAATGGTCCCTTTTCTTCCAATATTGGGTCTGCATGTAATAGTTGAAACTTTTATAGCTGTCTTATCATCAATCTAAAGTAGAAGCCAACAAGAGAAAATATATGAACCTAAAAGAACTGTTAAGAAGCAAAGTCTGGAGCTATAAGTTTAATATATGAAGTGTATTAATAATAAATCTCTGTATTGCTTAATGTCTTCAGAATTGGATATCGTATATGTTTGCATATTAAAGCATTTTAACTGATATGTCCAGGCTAAAGACTTTCAAATTCCCTATAGTACAGCAGATATAGGGACACTGAATATATTTAAGTAGAGGATGAGTAATAAAATTAATTGAGCATGGGATGTGGGATGGATTCATTTAGGAGGAAAGTAGATAGTAGATTGTCCAGGTAAGAGGTAATGCAGTTCTGAACCAGGACAAGGTACTACAAGAAAGAAAACTTTTAATTAGATATGAGACAATGATGAAATAAATGTGGACTGGCAAAGAATGTCTATAGGTAAGAAGAAAACAAAAATAGCCATTAAGGAGAAGAAGTGAAAAATAATGTTTAAACTAGAAAATGAGCATGGCCTTGCCTATTTCTCACTCAATCTGACTGTTAGCAACAAGTTACAGGGACTCTTGGAAGCAAGTCCTAAAGATTAGAGCATTTAGTTGCACTTGAGTGCAGCCAACTTGACAACCTATCTTCACATCTCCTTCCTGCTTCTTCCGCTTTGTCCCTTCTCTGCTTCCTTGGACTATAACCTCTAATAAGGTAGGAGTAGAAGCCTTTCCCTCAGGCTCAACTTTCAGGGGATCCAAAGCCAAGATACTGTCCTAAAAGGAAGGCTGCACCAAAGAATACTAAATTACCTTCCAAATTTAAAGTGTTGTGATTCCAATAAAAAAAGTAAAGTGTTTTTTAAAAACAACTGTACCACAGAGGAGGTAAGGTCATTTCCCATCTCAAGAATATTATTCAGAAGCTACATTGTGCTACTAGACAAACACAGGGCCTTCTGAGTTCCTTTGTTTCAATGATACTTAGTCAAGTTTAGTACTTTTTTATACTCCTGTGTTACCAGCCTTGGGCTTGAAAATGGCTTTTCCATCACATGAAATTTGTACTAATGGCTTCATTGAGTTGGAATATATTCTATAGTAAGAATTCTAGCATATTCTCAAGAAATTCCTCAAAAAACATATTCTAATCTCCAACCAGATTGGCTAATAAGAGGAATGTAAATTAAGCTAAAAGACACTAACAAGGGACAATATTGTGATTTCCAATTTACCAGACATGGACATAGGTCTCAGAGAGCAGAGGCAAGCAGTTTACAATCTGACTGACACATCTCGTCAGTGTCATCAATTGTCTACATTTTGGTAAGATGGTGAATCCGTTCTCATGTGGTGGTACCTGAGCCGAACCAGAAACTCAGGAACTGCTTAGGAAAAGCAAGCGGGCCTCAGCCATGCCAACCATCTGAACCACACATGTAGATGTGGCTAGGTATGAGGGAAATAATTAGGATAAGAAATTCTCAAAAGTAAAATATCTGAAAATTTGAAAGGATCAATCTTCAAGGAAAAAATAATAAAATGAAGAATAAGTATGGATTTCACTCCTCAAAAGTAGCATATATATGAGGGTTTCTGTCCTTTAACTTCAGAGTTGGCCCATCAAATCTTATCCCAAAAGCACTTGACTTAAAATAAACTGATTCAGAATATCACTGGTTCCAGTAGCATGGGACTGTTCCAGAGAGCCTGTAAAACGTAAGGTATGCACAAGATTCACTCATCCAGAAGGAAATAGCAATGTTCTTGCCTCTAGCATTTAGTGAACAGCTTTCCAAAGAGTAGAGACAAACCACGGCATATTTAAGAGGACTTACACACATCTCTAGTTTCTTTGCCATTGGGGACACTTGGCTGAGCTGGCAAGACATTATTAGGCAGGGCAGGCATTCTTTTGAATACACAGCAATGATTGTGAAGCATGTTTGCCTTTTTGTCTGTCCTTATAGTGGACCCTCCTTTCTTATCTCTCTCTGATCAAAGATCTGGTAAATTCATTCATAGCAACTGAAATTTAGGTTCAGATATTCTAATGCTAAATCCCTCTGATACTAATGTGTTACACAATAGGCAATTAATTGCTCCTTAATTTGCATGTTTTTCCACTCAATATAAAAAGAAATTGCAACTGTGTATTTGTAGGTGTAATAACTAGTTGGAAAGAAGACATCGGGATGAGAAAGAGTCCAGCGAGCACTTTCCCCCCAAATAACATCAAGTCCCCTATCTTGCATTACAGTCATCGCAACTCACTTTATTTGCCTTCTCTGAACAACAAAGACCTAACTGAATCTGCAAAAGAACTATAGGAGCTCTACATAAGGGAATGGACATTTTTACTCTGCACTAACGAGTCTGCACATGAGGAAGAAGAAGGGAAATGAAGTGATTAATTCACTACAATGCAATTTTCTTTTCTGTTAATAGAACCTTCCCACAGGAGCTTCTCTTTCCCCCTCTAATTCTCTTGTGGACTACAGGGGATCAGAAAACCAAGTTATAGGGAACCAAGCTAATGGGAAGTCAGAATCTGGACAAGGGGTCTCAGATAAGCAGGGAGCACTAACAGACCATAAAGAAAGTTGGGTTTGATAACAAGCCAGCAGTTTGTTGAACCACAGGCTGCCTATGGAACACTCAACACTTATTAAGTCCTTATGAGTTCAAAAATGAAGACACAAAAATGAAAAAACAAAATGTTTTCCAGTTGCTCAAAGCTAGTATTTCATCAGTCCAAGGCCAAAGCTGGAAGAAAGAATGGCTGGACCCCTGTAATACAGGGCTAGGCAAGATGTCCATTTTGGTCCACCCGGTGGACCATCAAGCAATTTGGGGTGAACTCCTGAGTAATAAAATAGCTAGTGGATCATGACACTTAGAGAAAAAGCCCTTGCCCTAAAAAAAAGTCTGTCCAGGCCTGCTGTAATAGGTAGAAAAGAGTTCTGACTGGTAGTGAAAAGGCAAGAAAGAAAATAGGTGATGAAAATGTTTGCTTTCCACTGTACCTTAATTTTATCTGAAATGGTCTTTGATATTTTTGCAATTAGGTTATTGTATTTTACTTACAACTTCCATGGTATATTAAGGAAATTCCTGTGGGAGTCTTTGAAGCTGAGAATACTACCTTCTTCAGTATTCTGTGGAATTGCCATCTCTCCCACTGCCTTTTTTTTTTTTAAGTCAAATGTGTTTTACATTTTAAAGGAAAATGTGTTTTCCTCTTTTTATCCAGATGCCTCCAACTCATTTCACAAAATGTGAACATTTTTTCACTTTGTTGTACACTGGCTCCAAGACATGTCATCAGAATTGCAAAGTTACTCAGTGTCTTGTGACTGTTTTGCAGCATTTGCCCAAGTCTCCTTGCAGATCTTGGCATGAATAAATATTGCATGCTCTATAAAGCTAACTGCACTGGCAGATATTGCCATTCTTAGTTTTATGAGATACTAATTGTGAGAAGTTGATTTTCCCTGTCACATATATGTCCTCCTTGATTCTAGAGTATTTTTCTTCAAATAAATAAATAAAGCTAGATGGAAATAAAAACAGCACGTAAACCAAGTAGTTGCCAGCAGGGAATGACATGCTTAATTACTGTTGGCTTCGGTCCTTTAAACTAAAGAGATAAATTCTGAATAATTAAAAACACACAAACACATTAATTATTTCCAATATGAATCATTACTAAAATGCAAGGAAGTTAACAATCTAGTTCTATCAAATCTATGATTCTTTTATATCAGGTCTAACTCTGGTGGACAGTTTGGGTTTAATGTTTAAGCTGAGTGCTAATGCCTGCCTCATTCACACTCTTGACTCACGGAAATGACCAGAAGCGGTTGCTATGTGAGTACAGGGCCCATCAGTGCGCCTAACTGGCTTGCTTCCCAGATGCTCCCGCCATCTGTTGGGAACGTATTTCAGTAGAAACAGAAGGTAGACTGAAAAAATACACTTTTCCTCATGTCTTAGAAAAAGTGTGTTTATCATGCTTTAATAATTAGCCATGCAAACAGGCTTTAAATCATGGCCTCAGATAGTAAAAGAAATATTGCTTGTTGTGTTTTGTTTTCCCTGCAGTAGGAAAGTTTTGCATCATGATACATGACTGAAGAAAGCTTTAATCTCTTTGTCTCCTAGCTTCATAAAAGACAACAGGGCCCATTGAAAGAATAAGTGATAGAGAACAAAACATAAGATGAGAGAACATTTTGTGCAGAAGGAACAAATCAATTAAGAGAGAAGTAATGAGAGGTAAATCAGTTTGTGAGCAAGAAAGGAACTACCATATTTTTTCTGTGTATAAGATGATACTTTTGTCTAAATTTGTTAGGCCAAAAATTAGGGGTTGTCTTATGCCAGAAGTAACCGATGTATTAATTTCTTAATGTTGGGTTAGAAAAAGGAGGGGTCATATGATTCATGGGGGAATCTCATACATGGAAAAATACGGTACTTTATTTCTCTCACCACAAGGTATGTAGCTCTGGTAAAAGTCACCATTGGAATTTAGATGTGTTCCATAGGATAATGGTCTAGTCAGAATCATGCACATACACTTGAAAAATAAGAATTTTTTCAGCACTTATTTTTTGAACTATAGGAGATATAAATTGTATTAAACCTCACTACTGCCCAAAATGTGCTTTAAAAAAATATATAATAACCAAAGTCTTATATCAGTAGCTCTCCAATTTTAGTGTGAATCAGAATCAGCAGAAATGGCTGGGCCCACCCCAAAACTTCCGATTCAGTAGGTCTGAAGTGAGGCCCAAGAATTTAGGTTTCTGACAAGTTTCCGGACAAGACAATGTTGACTTCTAGATTATAAAGCATTAACAAAAGTTATTATAACATGATTGACTATTTTCCCCATGCTGTACTTTGCATTCCCATTTATGGTATCAGATGTGTAGTGGACTTACCAGGGTGATCACTTTGTAAGTTATATAAATGTCTAGTCACTATGTTATACACCTGAAACTAGCATAATATTGTATTTTAGGTACAACTAAAAAAATTTTTTTTTTAAGTAAGAATGTAAAAATTCAGAGATGGTAAAGTATGCAGTCTAGGAAGAGAAGGCCTCTGAGAACAAGAGTAATCTTTAGTAATCTTTAAATATACGTGGGCTGTCCGGAAAAAATGCAGCCATAAATGATTCTATTGTTCATATTACATGTCCGACAGCCCTCATAATTGCCTTCAATTAACAAGTTATAAAACTGAAGCCCTTGGAATCAGTTGACTTGCTCAAAGTCACTGAGTGGGCTAGTTCCAAACAGGGGCCAATGAAAAGTTTGGCTGCTTCTACCAGGACTCAGAGGAACAAAAACATGCTTGCAAAATTTGGAAGCTAGTTACACTGTCGTTATATGTTTGTTTGTTTCTTTTTCCTTTAGAAACATTTAGGAAAATGAACAAAGAGGGAAGAGTCTAACCCTAGAAGACCATGTTCCTTTTGAACAGGGGAGAATAAGTGTCCCATAGGCCTCCTTTTATTTGGAGACAGAAGTGCTTCAGAGAAGGGGTCTGAGGGAAAGAGATGCTAATAGATTGGCTTTATCCCCGTTGTTGTTGTTTTTTCCAATGCTTCTTTTAATTTGGTCTGCCTTTTCACAAGCCAGCTTCAAAAGAGCAAAGCCTCATTATTGTATGTTGCATAGGGACGGGTGCTCTGTCCCAAAGAGCTCAAATAATCCTCCCAACAGCAACCAATTCCCATTTGAGTGGCAGAAGCAGATGCTGAGTGAGATAACCAGGAGGTGCCACAATCAGCTTGCAAAAATGTTCGGCTGCATCTTTATAACAGTCTTTTTCCCTAAATTATATAACAGCAAGATGGTGCTGCTTTTAGAAGTAAGATGCTTGCTGCCTATAAACTCAAAAGGTGTGTAATGTAGATTAGTAAAACCTTGTCAAAAAAAACAAAACAAAAAAAACCTTGTCAAATGCCTCTAGCATTGTACAATAAGAAATCCCCTCTTGTTACAAACACAAAGATTCATTTACATGGGAGAAATTCTTTTGACAGTCAAGGCTCATTTTTCCACTAATCAACCATTACTTAAATTTTGGTTCTACATGAACCACACACCCCTCCTGCAACTTCGAACAGCGAAGGTTGAGTAAGTGAAGTCATCAAACTCCATCTTGCTCTGCTGCTCTCAAGCAGGCTGAGCAAGCCCAATGTTGGACAAAAGACTAAAGCAGAGGCTACCACAGTTCAGCCATTTTCTAGGTTGTTTCCATTTGCAAACACTTAAAGGCTTGAGATGTAATCAGACCTCATGGCTGGTTGCTATTTCTGTATTGCTCTGAGAGACCCAGGCTCTCTGAGGGCACATCTGGTCACACTAATGGCTCTCACAGGCAGGGTCCTGCCCTAGCTGCCAGGGCCTGTGGAGACAGGAGCAGGGCACTTCATGCCCCACCCCCACCCCCCGAGACACTGAGCTCATCAGGCAACCTTCTGTGGTCCTGGCCATTTGCCTATTCAGAGAAGGGCACTGGAACTACAGGTCAGCTCAAGGCATGGATTTAATGAAAGGCCTGCTGGAAGCCACATCAAACAATAGCATCAGTTCACAAATCTACTCAGCAAGGTGACTTGGAGGGCATCTGTCACAGTTCTTTTCCCGATGGTTAGCCCTTGATATGCCTGGAAAGACCTCTTTGTGGCATTTTAAAATATTTACTGGGGAAGCCGGGGTGGCTCAGTGGGTTAAGTGCTCACTTTGCAGCGCTGGGGACCGGGGATCGAATCCCGGCCCAGGCCCATGCGGACCCATATGCTGAACTGGGAGCTCCCCCAGTTCAGTTCTCTCTCTCTGTATCTCTCTCTCTCTCTCTCAAAAAATAAAAAATAAATAAAAATATATTTTAAAATATTTACTGTATACTTCTCATATTGCTTACCAACACCTCTGAAACCATAACACAAGGCTTGTCTTCACTTTTGGGTGTCCACATGACAGGTGTCCAGGCCCACTTGACACACTGAGGAAGAAAGAGCCTGCCTTATAAAGCCTTAGCAGGGCAGAGACAAAGCAGTTCACATGTCATATTTGCCTGACATGAAGCTCCTAAGCCAACCAGTAAACGTTCCTCTAGCTGCTTTTCAGGATCACTTTATGGCCTAAAAAGCTCAGGAGATGGGAAATTTAAAATATATTTTTATTTATTTATTTGTATTTTTGACAGAGAGAGAGAGAGAGATACAGAGACAGAGAGAGAACTGAACTGGGGGAGCTCCCAGTTCAGCATATGGGTCCACACGGGCAGGGGCTGGGATTCGATCCCCAGTCCCTGGCGCTGCAAAGTAAGCGCTTAACCCACTGAGCCATCCCAGCTTCCCCAGGAGATAGGAAATTTAAACATGTGACTTTATACATATACTTCAAAATTTCTAAATCCAGAACTTTGTATCACATTTCACAGATAAATTGAAAGCTAACAAGTATTTTTAAAAATATGTTAAATTGATCTTTCCCAGACCGGCCTAACACAATCTTTCCTTTAAGTTTCTTTTAGAGGAAAACGTTTTTAAGCCATTGGTTAAAATGTATTTTATACTTTGGTAGATCCCCACTTTGCTACCAAGGCAAACAATAAAACATACTAAAAAACAATTTACAAGGAAACTCTCAAATCTAAAAGGTTATGACTCAGATACAGCCAGTGTCTCGAGTATCTTAAATGAGTCCAGGTTTAAAGCAGTATCAAGATGAGTTAGAGAACATAGATGATCACATTTTAAAGCATAGGCAGCTCTTCTGCTCAGTATCATTTCCAAAGAGAAGAGAAGACGCAAATTAATGCTAAGGACTCACCAGGCTCATAACAGAGTTACCCAGGCACTGAAGAAGATTCATTTAGTGTGCCCAGGAACCCCTGGATTAGCCAGATTTTATTTTTAGCTTATTTGATTAATTTGCATACTCATGTATACATGCTCAGTGTGCATCTATGTGATTCATTTATTCCTGAAGTGAATGTTAATTCATTGCTCATAATGTGCAGGTTACTAGACTAGAGGCAGTGAGAGATGCAAAGTTAATCACTTTTTTATGAGTTTCAAGAGTAGGAATGTGTCTCATCACTTTAAAAGATGAAAATATATATGCCCACCACCTCCTGCCCAGTTGCTCCCTGCTATGATCACCCTGCTGCTCCCACTTTGCCACCTCCAGTGGTCCTGATGTTCTCCCCTCCCCCTCCCTCTTCTCACAGTGGTTAGTATTTCTGGTGTTTTTTACTCCTCTCCCCACAAGTTCATTCCCTCCAAGTGTTTTGGGGAACCAGTTGTTATGAAATAAATGAGAATTTCCTTAGTCTTTAGATGCGTGTTGGCTCCATAAGTATTTTTTGGATGGATGGGTGGGTGGGTGGATAAATGAATGAGAAAAAGAGGGGTCCTATTCTAAGTGATTTTATAATCTAAATGAGATAAGTAATATGACTGCATATCTGCAAGAAGGCTTAAAAAAATAATGTGCAAAAAAATAATGCAGCTGAATGCAAGAGAATTAAAGGCAAACCCATTGGGCCAAGTCAAATCCAATAGCACAGTCTGTAGTTACTGCAGGCAGCACTAATTTTAAGACCTGACACACACGGCCACCAGCTAGCACTTCAAACCATAAGGACATCGAGTCCAACTTGATCTAGATCAAGTACAACAGAAAAGTTATGTACTCAAGCTCTAGAGTGAGAATGCCTGGATTCACATACTGCCTTCACCACTTACTGGCTGTAGGAATTTGGGTAAAGTATTGACTACAATTTTCTGTTCCACAACTGTAAATAATAGTAGCTATTGCATAAACACATGGTGAGGATGAAGTAAAAGATGACCCACACAAAGAATTCAGAGGAAAAATTTCTCAGTAAGTATTAGCCATTATTGTTATTGCTCAATACTCTACATGGGTGATATCGCTCACAAAGGGATGCCAAGAGACTCTTCTGGTGCTGTGTTAAAGGCGTACATTAATCTTTGATCCCCTGCCGTTATGCTTCACTTTGGAAGCCCTTCCTGGGCAGAGGCTGTCTGGATAATGAACTTTGATTTCACACAGCTACATAATAAACCTGATGTGGGGACAGTGAACCAGCCAGCAAACACTCATCTTGAGAATTTGGGGAACACATTACACAATAGAATACACAAGAGAAAACCTCCCAGATTATGTATGGATATGAAACAATTAGATTTAGCACTTACTGATGTGTTGTAGAATTGTGCACCTGGAGCCTATGTAATTTTACTAGTCAATGTCATCCCAATTGAAAAAAAAAGGGGTGAGGGAGGGGGGATTAAGACATCATGCACAACTTAATTTAAATTTTTTATTATAAATAAATAATCTTTTTTGCCCTCCATCCAAAAAGAAACCATCACAAAATTTAAGGAGAAAAAGTTAAAATGTATGTATTAACTAATGAACTAAGGTCTTAAACTCTAGAGGAAAATTTTACCTCTCTTTTTGGAAAAGAAAATTAATATATGTTTGTTGAGTACTTTGATAATGTACTGGTAAATTACAATTAAGTCTCTCAACCAAAAGGTTATTGATTCCAATTTCTGGTGGTGAGTAAATTGCTGTATAGGGCCATCATTTTCAATTCAATAGCTCTCACCAAGGCTAAAAGCTTTACATTAAACTAAGCAAAGGCAATTTTAGAAAAATATTTTATGGAATTTCTCTCAAAAATGGATGAAATAACAGTAGGTAAAGTAATAATAATTTTATATATCTGTCTTGAAGGAAACTACCTTATGACCTTTCAAATGAGAAAGGATTGGAAACTGTCCAGTACACACATAGCATTTTTTGCTGCTAAAAATTAAAAATGGATGAAGCAACTCTTCATACAAGTAGACAGGAAAAAAGTTTCAGACTGAGATCAAAACTTTCAACCTTGAATCTAGAAGAAATTATAATCCCAAAATAATTGAGAGTGATTTTAAAATAGTTTAATCATGGCTGCTTTCAACAATAGGAACATACTCAAGCCAAAAGGAAAAAAAGTAATATGATCTTGTTTCTGTCTTCAAAGTGGTGATTTTTCAAGCACTCCAGAAGAGTTAAATGAGGGCTGTTACTGAATTTCACACAGGATGATCAACAATATAAATGCAGAAAAGTCTCAAAATTACAGAAGAAAACTTCCAGCTGTGGGCAATTAAAGATTTAACATATTAACAATGAGAATCATTTAAAAGTCGGGGGGGGGGGGGGGGGGCAATTCACTGAATTTACAGTCTCAGGGAAAATAATAGCATAATCAAACTTCTGACCCAGAGTCGTCATGAAATAGTTGGGTTGTATTATCATATGCCCTTGACTCTAGGTCAAATGATGCATAAAGGAATTCAAACATCATTCTCAGAATAATGCTCTTTAAGTTTTTATAACTATGGAACATTCAGAAATGTTAACTGCTTATATCGCATCCAAAAGTAATGGTGAGAGAATGTTCCACTCCCCTCCCTCCAACTCACAGAAAGGTGAGAAAGTAGAATTTCCCAGTTAACTGGCCTCCAACTATTCTTGCCTGAAGTGCCTCAAGCTAAATTTTCATTTCCCCTTCTTTTCTTTATGGTTAATGCTCCCCACATAAGCCTATTAAGGAAAGCACTTTTTCTGAGCACTTTTTAATTTTTTTTTTTTTTTTAATCAAGTTACTCAGGATTCCTGGTAAAATAAAAGCCATAAGTCTAAACATGTCCAGGCTTGAGCTGTTGGTCCAAATTAAAGTCTAAAATTCATGATCTGTTATTTTGAATGAATATGTACGTATGTACAGTATGAATAGGCTGAGCAGATGTACCATTTTTAATGGGAGAAAAAAACAATGGTACTGTCCCCTTTCAAATGGTATTCATGGTCAGCCTAGTCTCATTGGGTTAAATTCAAAGTACCAGTAGGCTGATTATACATTCAGTTTGAAACAGGGCAGAAACATTGTTTTCTGTCCCATTGAAAACAGTTCGTCTGGTCAGCCTAATTATAAATAGCTTTCAATGGACTATAAATATTTATATGGACATATATATGTGTGTGTGCATATATATTGATATATGCATATATTATGTATATATACGTCACTATCTAGAAAGTATCCGGCAATGTAACTATTCTGGATATGTTGACAATTGCTGGATTTTTTTCCAGACAGCTCTCATATATATTAGTGTAATGGGGTCCAAAATTCACACCATAATTCATGTAGGTCTCTTAATGTGTTAATAATCTTTTCTATTTTTTTACTGAGTCACTATGGGCTAGTTAAAGGAAAAATTTAGTTCACTAATCTATTCGGTTTAAAATACAGTTCAGTCCATTCTTTTTAAAAGCTTTGGAAATTATATTGTTCAATGTATTTTTAAATATTCTGGATTTGGCATCAGCACTGCTGGCCATGTCTGAGGTACAGGGGATAGATGAGGGGTACAACGTCTGAAACCCTCTTGTGAAGGGTTAGAGTAGGCTTTCTCAGGCAGTATCTTTGATTCCTGTCATCTCTCAGGCAATGTAAGTTGGTGGTATTGCCTCCTTCTCTTGGCTGAGTTAGGGCCTGGTAACTGGCTCCGGTAAACGGGATCCAACCATAGCTCTTATATGCATGCACATATAGAAATTCCTTGACCCATCTCC
The DNA here is from genome assembly GCA_004027555.1 of Craseonycteris thonglongyai. NCBI lineage: Eukaryota > Metazoa > Chordata > Mammalia > Chiroptera > Craseonycteridae > Craseonycteris > Craseonycteris thonglongyai. The sequence continues at coordinate 38,892 of PVKE010005442.1, forward strand.
ATTTAGTGTCCCAGCTGCAATGTTCTACTGTCAACCTTGGCTGAGATCACTTTAAAATTTAACATATTAGGAATGCTGGGATGACTCAACAGACTGAGTTCTTTTCTTGCAATCCCAACACCTGGGGTTCCAATCCAGCCCTGGCTTGTGCAGACCCACATGTAGAACTGTGGCACAAACTGGTAACCGTCAGAATGGCAGTGAAGGTTCTTGCCTCCCATTAGGGAGGCCCCTAGTTTGGTTCTGCCCCATGTGGCCCCACATCCACCTGTGTGGAATGAAACTATGTCAAAAAACTAATGATGTACAGCTATAGAGACTGCTCTTGGTGCTCCCCACTTCTCTCTGTCTCTCTCTCACCTTCTCTCAAACAATACAATAAATCTTTTTTAAAAATTTAACATATTAACAGTGAGAATCATCCAAATGTGGAGAAAAAAGAGGTAATTTACAGAACTTATAGTTCTCAGGGAGGAAAATAGCATAATCAAACTCTAACTCAGAGATAGCATGAAATAGTTGGGTTGACTTATCAGATGCCCTGACTCTGGATCAAATATTCAATATTCTACTTTCAACATTGCTCCATATGAAAGTAGTCTCCATGACAGCTCTTTTGCTTTCAACTCAGCTGCATTCCTGGACACATTCAGAGGAGTAAGAACTCCTGGGTCCCGTCACACCACACAGACGTTAAAGAAGGCTTGGGAGACTGTTTCTCCAGATTCATCTCACTTATCATGAGGTATAATAAACTCTCCCTCTCATAATCCTATGAAAGTAGAAAGAGACTTCTTGGACCACTTCCTGTTTCTCCTGCTCCATGGATTCCAACTCCTTAATGAAAATAAGGGTATTATCTTTGCAATCTCATTATTCCTTAATATGTTACATGGAGTTCAAAATAACATAACAAGTTTTTTCTTTCCATCCTAAGTCCCTTCCAATATCTCATCCAAATGACACCCAGTTTTTAAGCTCACTACCTTACTCAAGAGGTTAGGTAATCACTTTTTCCCAATTCAAAACAGTTGACCTTTTGGCTTAAGGATAGCTTGAATAATAATGCCTATAGGATCTGGCAGGAGACTTTAAATCAGAAGATTCAGAGTCTAGATTTCTAAATTCTAAGTTAGGATCTAATTTTATTTTCTACTTCTAAATACTTTCTAATGGCAAGACCATGGATTAGTCACTTAACTCTTATAATCCTTTGTTTCTCTCTGTAAAAGGAAGGGAGTAATAATACATGGTCTTTCTACATCCTAGTGTCCTTGTGAGTAGAATATGATTTCCTGGAGTTGAAATTAATTTCTAAATGAAAAACACAGGAAATATACACTTCTTCCCTCTGAAAATATAAAATTGGTGCATTCTACACTAAACACATGTAAAGCCATTGTGTGACACAGATATATAATACCTCATTCTATTTGCATTTTCCCCACTTTAAAAGACATAGTCATGTGATCACAGATTATCTCACATAACAGTGTTCTATCAACTACCACTTCACTAGAAAATTGGCTTCCTGGAATACATTGAAACAATTCTCCTGTGCCTTAAAATCACCATAAAAAGAAAACTGGATATCCAGTAATCCCTCATTTGTCTAGCTGGTTCATGACTAAAAATGAAAAATAAAAACTGGCCTCAAATCAGGTCTTTGTCCCTGACGATTCTGTCACAGTAGCCATAGTCGTGTGGGACATAAAGAAAAGAAGAGTACAGAATTCAAGAAGCAGTGATGTTTTAGGAAACCTGTGGTTTGCATAGTGGAGGAAATAGTCACAGTTTTGAGCTGGAAGACTCCTCATCTGCTAAGATGACCAAAGCTTTGAGACTTACTACTGGTCTGTATGAGATTGTTATGCAAATAACATGTACCATTCAATTCTGTATTTTCCCTTCTAGTTAATCTTCATATCACTGAATAGTACCAAATGTAACACAGACTTGTGAGAAAATTTCCCAATTTTTTTTTTTTTTAAACAGCAGAGCCAAGATTTGGGCCTTGCCAATGTGGCTCCAAGATCAATTATTATTATTATTATTTTAAGATTTATTTATTGTTTTTGATAGAGAGAGAGAGAGAGAGATACATAGACAGAGAAAAGGGGGAGGGCCCAGAACAGTCTCCATAGTTATACATCATTGGTTATTCCACATAGTTTCATTCCACAGGTGGGAGTGGGGCTGCACAGGGCAGGAACTGAGCCGGGATCTCACCCCGGTGAGAACTGAAATGGGAGAACTCCCCAGTTCAGCATATGGGTCCGCACAGGCTGGGGCTGGGATTCGATCCTCAGTCCCCGGGGCTGCAAATGAGCGCCTAACCCACTGTACCATCCCAGCTTCCCCAAAAACTCTGTTGTTGTTTTTTTATTATTGTTTTTGACAGACAGACAGAGAGAGAGAGAGAGAGAGAGAGAGAGAGAGAGATACAGAGATAGAGAGAGAACTGAACTGGGGGAACTCCCCAGTTCAGCACACGGGTCCGCACGGGCTGGGGCCGGGATTCGATCCTCAGTCCTTGGGGCTTCAAAGCGAGCACTTAACCCGCTGAGCCATCCCGGCTTTCCAATTTCCCAATTTTTAATGCAAAAAAGCCTTTAGTTTTTTTATAAGTCTTCCCATGTAAAAATGATGTTATGACAACCAATTGAATTATTACCTACTGTTACAAAGACATATCAAGACAAACATATGCACCACATACTTACTTATTGCAGAGACACAAAAGAGAAAAGAAAGCAATTGCTTACTTAATTATCTAAGTCAGTGTCTTATTTTCTAACTAAAAAAAAAAGTGAACTTTAGGGAGGGATAGTTATTTGTCTTAAGGTAATACATCCATCTTGTTTTGTTAAAAGCACTGCTTTCTAGCCATACATGCCTATATCCACAAAAATTTATTCTGTAATTACATAAAAACCATGATTACATATTTTCAAGGCCTACAAAGAGATATAACTATTTAATTTCATCTCTGACGTATCATGGATAACATGCTTCAGTTTATAGAATAAAAAAATACTGTAACTTACATTTTAAATGCACAGACCCAAGAATGAGATTAAAAGGCTGTTCATTCCTTATCAGAGTAATACACATTTTGGTCTAGGTTTTCTTTGTAGATTTAATGATTGCCCTGAAGTTTTAAAAAGTTTAATAGAAACAGAATATTTTGTTACTTTTTTCTAAATGATGACTAAAAACAAGATAATTATACTAACGAAGTCTCCCCAAGTAGTCCAATAATTAGGCAGGTTTAAGAAACCCTCTTCTTATTTGGCTATTTCTGGTTGTATCCAAATCTCTTTCTTTAAGTTGTTATATCCACTTCCTAAGGTAGAGCCTGTCTTCCTTGGAAGTTTAAACTTAACAAAATGTCGAATAATCAACTGCCTACTCTTAACCATTAGATTGTGCTTATTATTTTAACTCTCCCTGATTATTTATTTTAATAGAAGACTTCAAAAAAATAAAAAGCCTTTATAACCAAACTAATGAATCTATGGTATAAGTTCAGATACCTCAACCAGTTAATTCTGGTCTTTTCCTTATAGTCATATTAAATTATGCTATGAGACTCTACATTTTCATTCGGTATTTAAAGGAAATAACACCAATAACAACATCAAGAACCTAAAGATTTACATTTTAGAAGTTAATATTTTTTCCCAGAAAACAATCCCCTGTCAGAAGACAGACATCTGGAATAACAGAATTTTTAGTTTAATTTACAGTGGAATTCAAAATATTTTTAAGTCCATTCTTATTGAGAGGGCCAGATGCAATGCATTACAAATGTTTTGCCTAATTTAAACCATAAAGAAAATGATCTCTTTTCCATATAATATCAAATTTAGAAGAGGGAAGTTGGGTATAATAACAATTCCTGTTTTTAAAAGATTGTGAGACTGCACTCAGCAATTTCTTCAATGTTACATAAATATTCTGGGGTATTTCTCTTTAAGGTAAGCTTTTGCTTTTTTATTTATCTAAAATAAGGTATTACACACATCTCATTTTATTTGTAAGAAGGCTACAATATATACATAGCATAAAATGTGTCCTCTAAAATGCAAAGCTACTTCCATAAATTTGGTTAGAAATTTTTTGAGAAATAAGAAAGCTTTTGTAATTCCTACATGAATATTTCATTTGTACCTGAAGTACTTTTTTCTAAGGTGAGCTGCATAGTCTCAAAAGATACTCTTAAAGATATTCTTTACATCTAATGTTAAAATGACTTAAATGCATGAAAAAGAGTGAAAAAGTAATTACCAAATCAACTGCATACAATTAACATATTCTGAATACATTGCTACAGCTTTGGTAAATTTTATTATGAAGATACTTATAAAAATCTACCCTTTCATAGAGCATTTCATTCTGTTAAAAACATTCATAAGTTATATTTAAACATTATCCTAGAAACTGCCTTGTGAAATGTAAAAGGTAAAATGTATGTGCTGCCAAATGTATAAAACCATTTCATTAAATGAAATCTGTGTGAAAAAAAAAAAAGTGAAAAAGAAATAACATTCTCCTATGAAGTTGTAATTAGTAGGTTCATTTTCTCTACCTCATTCTTCCTGACTTGTAAATACTTCCTCTGGCTGACTTGACCATCAGAAAAAGCTAAAACCAAATAAATCTTAAAGTTTTAGTGGAACAAGGCAGCATTTGATAAACTCACACACTGGGTTAATAAGGTGTTTTCTTCAAATGTAACTGAGTGAAAGAATCTGATGCTGAGTTTTCCTTTGCCAGATCTAATATTTAATCTCTTCTTGCTAGAATACCAAAGGAAGCCATTTTTTCCATAAAAATAACAATTTAATGTTATTTATATTAATATTTTATATATCTTACTGTATCTGGCATTGTGGTGATTGTTGCAAGAGTATAAGAAAGTACATAAAACCCAAGCTTCACCACTCTGTGCTTTCAGTTGGGAACAACTTAAAATGCTAAAATAAAAATAGAGGATAAATATGGTATGATACTGAACAATTCTGTGTATTCTACTGAAATCCACAGAAAGAATAATGGGTATAGACAAGAGATGAGTAAACATGTTATGGAATATGTAGGACATGTGTATGATTGAATAAATAGACCAAGTTGAGGGGCCTAATTTGGCACAGCTCAATTATTCTAGGACTGTGATCTATTATATTGTCTTAATTGCAAGATGAAAGAGAGCTGATCTGAAAACTGATGGCTCAAATATTCAAGATGAGTTTTCACTAAAAAAAAAAGCACATAGTAAAAACAGTAATCATGGTTACAGAGTATTAATAGTTTATGATCTAAGCTAAAATGAATTTTGATAAGCTTAGCCAGAGACTATAATCATTTTATATGGTAAGGCCCATGAAAAAATGGCTATATCTAGCATAGCTCAAGTTGTACTTCACTCTCTGATGATAAGCAGATAGATATCTTCACCTGGATGAAACTGACTCCAAAGGCTAAGGCTCTAACATGAGCATGGCCTTCAGTGTGCACACTCTGTAAGACCCTGCCACAACCCCCTGCCTGGGCTGCCTTTGCAAACTCTTTTTAGCTTGAGGCTTATACTGTTCCAACCAGGATCCAGGAAGCTACCACTTCCAGATTTGTAGCCTTCAGAATGACTCCCCAGACATCTTGCCAATGTGACAGCTACAGTTTAGAAGGCAAAGAACTGCCTGAATTAGAAGACAAAAAGTACTTCCATGTCTCTCTCTGTCCCCGTGTGACTGACAAATACAAATGTGTTGTCTTTAATACCCCTTTTTAGCCACTTGTAAAGGGTAATGCCAGCACTCCCTCTATGTGGTACCCAAGGCAGACATTACTAATTAATTGATTACATAACTCTTTCCATGTGATCCCAGACACTCTCTGGCTTACAAGCCTCAACCCAGTGCTTCAGGCAGCCACTGCCATTGATTTACAGTTGGCATATGACAGGGAACCTGCTAGGCATTTCCTGCCTAAATAGCCCTCAGGTATGATGGGAACAAGGGAGAGCTTTAACACAGAGTTGGGGACAGTCCGATGGAAATTCGAGATTTCTGAGCAGCTACATTTACCAAATGAGGATCACATTGCACAGGCCGCTAAAGAAAAACGTTGCTGTTGAGATAAATTACAGATTTCTGAAAGAATATCAATATGAAAAGAAAAAAAAACATTTTGGGCTTGGAACTATCAGTTGTGAACTGCAGAATACAATTAAAACCAATTATTTTTAAAAGGTCATTAGGAACCTACAGATTGATTTCACCATCAGAATTCTGGAAGCACCCTTACCTGCCATGGAAAGGAATGACTTGTCAAAGTCACCTGGAGAGTCAAGAATTGGGCCTAGAATTTCAGATCCAGAACCATAAACCCCCTGACGTTACTTCAGTGAGGGTCACCCCATGGACAAAATCAGCTTTCTCCGCCTCCTATCCCTTTAGAGAATTAATCCTTTAAAGATCTCTTTCCAGAACATCATAGCTTACAGGAAAACATTCTATTGGTAAGAAATGCTCTTCCAGGAGAGCAAAGAGTTGGCTGTGAAAATTCAACCGTATTGCCTTTAACTCACTTAATTACAAATAGCTAAACCTCCAAATGCAGCCAACCACTGCTAAATGTGGTTTCTGTCCTCATTGATCCTTGGCAGTTTTGTCACTGTCAGTGCCCCAAATAGTCTGTGCTCCAAGAAGAAATGCAAAAAGCCCGTTGCTGCAGGTGTAAATAAAATCAATGTGCTCATTTGGGCATATGTCTTATTGATTAGAGCTGTTAAACACATGCATCCACCTCCACCTTCCCCTGAACACAGATACCTTTATGCTGGCAACATTTCTTTAAAAAATCATCAGAATGGCTTCAAAGACCAATAATAATATGACAACAAATACATTTAAAGTTAGATGTGTTAAAGTGAGAAATCAATGGGAAATGTGGAGACAAAAATGAGGAGAACACGAGGCATGATTAGTCAAAGGCTTGACTTATTATAAATTGCAGCATTGTTCCCACATGTAGCCTAGGGTGACCAGATGTCCCGCTTTTGAACACTTTGTCCCACATCCCGCAGCGTTTTAAAAATGTCCCAATTTTTGGAAAGAATGCACGACAAGCTAGGGAATGGCAGAAGATACACCAAATTTTTAATCAAGAACCCCCTTCCCCACCCCCCACCCACCCCACCCCACCCCGGTCAATGGTGTCCCGCTTTACCAATGTTAAAATCTAGTCACCTTAGTAGCCTCCTGTCACCTCACAGAGTACAGAAGCAGAAGGAGAGAGCCAAGTTTAGGAAATACCCCGGTGTCCCTGAACCTCAGCTTTAAATCTAGGCAGCGTAAGTTTTACCTGGGAGTATTGCCTAGGAATTAAATGAGGTGATATATGGCAAGTTCCTCATAGCACCAGGCACTTAATGAACTTCTGTTTCCCTTCTGCTCTTAAGTGTCTTTATCTGCAGGGCAGCAAAAGCATTCCCTCAAGTGCAAATGGTGCTGTGGTCTAACATCTTCCATCAGTCAGAACTTTTTTAGTTACAAGGAGAGAATACTGAGTGCAAACTGGTTTGAATAATACACAAATTTATAGCTCCTGTAACCAAAAATCCACAAG
>PVKE010005442.1:46623-59094 GCA_004027555.1 Craseonycteris thonglongyai
AGCTTAAGATTCATTATACAGCACGCATGGCTATTCCTGAACTAATCTCCATAGTCTACGGGATAGAACATCTTGTCAAACCAAGCAAAGCACAGGTCTGAGAAGTAGAGAGGTATTAAAACTTCGGGGATCAGGGTACCATTGGCAAAAATGAATGGTGTGACTGGCAATTGTCTACTAGAAGCAATGGGTTCTAAAGGCTGACCTTTTAACTGTAGGTATAAGAATAAATCATTGTTATAAGACAATGAGTTTTGAGAATGGTGCAATATATTGCTTAGTATTATTGTGGTCACAGCTAACCAACAGAGTAAATAACAGATGACAAGTATAGGGGGAACATGACAGTGAATTTGAAGTGAATGATAAGATTTGGGGTATATCTTAAAAGTAGAACCCTTAGAATTTGCTAATTGGTTGACTGAATATGCTATGTAAAATAAAGAGAAGAGACAAAGAAAACTACCATGTTTCTAGCCTCTGCAATTCAGTGAATAGCAGTGGCATTTATTAAGATAGAAGATTCTGAAAAAGAAACTGGTTATTGAGGAAAGGGTTAATAATTATAAATCCAGCTTTAGCCATGTTAATTTCAATTCTGAAATGCCTTTGGGTTTCCAAATAGAGATACAGAAGAGGGTGTTGGATATATGTGCTAGCTATAAAATGTCAGGTTGCACATTCTTTGAACTCCTTTATAGCTTTAACATTTTGAGAATCCTTACCATATTCATAATCTTTAGACTTTTGCGAGTTTCAGCACAGACAACTTTTATTTACAGTAGTTTATGCTGAGGATGCTGCTTTTACCTGAAACAGCCACAGAGCCAGGAATAAGAATCTTCACAGAATATTATGCCTTCTAGACAACAAATCACTCAGTCTACCAGAGGTTATGGATTAGCTTACCCTGCTTAGCATCCAGAGGTAAAAGTCACTTCTTCCCAGTGAGTGGCTTACTCCTCCAACAGAGGACAAAAAAACAATGGACCTGTCAATTGCCACAGAAAACAGGCACAATTCTGAGGATTGGCCCTTCAGAAGTAACTATCCCTTTCTGCTTCAAAACCCAAACTAATAGGACATAAGGAAAGTAGTCTGTCTTTCAAGCAGTGTATTGGATGCTGGTAAGTTCTCCAAGGGCTTCAAATCCAAGACTCCTAAAAACTCCAAAAACTAGCAGCTGGAAGCCATTTTGTCCTATGACTAAGTGCCATTTGTCCACACAACCCTAAAAAATGAGGAGGCTCCATCTCACTATCATAACATGCATGACAAACAGAGCTACCCATCATGCTCACCTATACCTTTCACATATTCCAGGTTAAGGGGGAAGAGAGAAAGAACTAAGGGATCAAGAAATTCTGAGGCTGTAACACACAGTTGCAGGTTGAAAGGAGCCTAACAAATACACTAAAGATTATACATTACCGGTACTTAAAATATAACTAGACCTTTTAAAACTGAGAGACACCTAAGAGAAAGGTCGAAATATCAAAGCACCTGGTCTCAGTCTTTTGCCTTCTCTTCTCTACCTTCACTCTCTTTCCCTAGGTGATCTCATCACATTCCATTCTTTTAAATATCATCAGTATGTCAATGATTCCCAAATTTATATCACCCTGACCTTTCTCCTGATTTATATATCAAATTGCCTACTTGACATCTCCACTTAGATGTCTAAAAGGCAACTCTCGTTTCATATATCTTACACAAAACTCTTCATTTCCACCATCCCAACCTCTTTCTCCCCCAAACCCAATCATTTCTGTAAAATCACTCTATTTACCTAGTGGCTCAAAGATAACACTAGGATTCATCGTAGACCCTTTCCTTTCCCTCACTACATAGTTATTCCATCAAGTTTTGTTGAATTTATCCACAAAACATACCATTTTTTCTACTTCTTTGCATCTACAATGTTGTTACCATCTTCTCACTATATTCTTAAAACTTCCTCTTAACTAGTCTCCCTGTTTCCATCCTCCATTAGCTGCTCGAGAAACCATATGAATGCATTTCAGATGATACCCTTCCCTACTTGAATTGACAAAGTGCTATCCCATTTACGTTATGATACAGTCCAAACTCAGACATAGCTTAAAGCTTATAGTTGACATGGGCTCTGCATATTTTCTCTCTAAACTTAGCTCCACCACCTTCCCCCTCACTCACACTCCAGCCACACTGGCCTTCTTTCTATTCCTGGAACTAGCCAAGTGTGTCCCTTTCCCTAGGTCTCTCATGACCCATCTTAAAAGCCATCTTCTCAGTGACACCTACTTACCTACACTCTCTGAATAGTGATGTCCACAGGCCTACCCAGGGCTAACTCAGCACCCTATTTAAGTGATGATGAAAGATACATTCACCACTCTTCCAAATTATACTGTTTATTTCTTTGTTTACTTGCCTTTTCCTCTCTCCATACCAGAATATAAGCTGCAAGAGAGCAGTGACTACTTGTTGCTCTATTTTCCCACTATTGAGTCCCTAGTAAGTGACACATAATAGATACTCAATGACTATTACTTAAAGAAATTATGTATCTCAATGGTTTTCAAAACACCTCCTGTGAAGTCCTGCGGTTCTGCCAAAGTTGTTCAGGGGCAGAGTGTGGAGAGGAGGAAGATACAAGAGTGAAAGAGTGCTGGCTGGGTTTTGAACCTCCTGCTGATTCCACTGAAAATCTTCTGCTTTTTTCTGTTTATATAATGGCTTCCATGTAAGACTTTGCTTGTTAAAAAGGTTATGCTATGCAAACTATTTGACAACTAGTAGTCCTTTTCACCATTTCAGTTGAAACATGAACTACTTACTGATGGCCTCAAAAAATGTTGGTACAGGGATGCCAGGATAGCTCAACAGGTTGAGCACTTGCCTCAAAATCATGAGGTCTAGGGTTCAATTTCCAGACCTGGCCCATGCAAACCCCATATGCTGAACTGTGGTGCAACTGGTAACTGCTGGGATGGATGGCTCAGCAACAAAGGTTTTTGCCCCATCCCAGTTCAGGTCCCACCCACTTGGTCCCACATCCACCTGTGTGGAAAGAAACTGTGTCACAACTGATATACAACTGTGGAGATTGCTCTGGGTCTCTCTCTCTCTCACCTTCTCTCAAACAATAAATAAAAATTAAAAAAAATAAAAATGTTGGTACAACCAAAATCCAGGCTCATCTGACAAAGATGCACAGGTTTTTCACAATATTTAGTCTGTTTCAAATGTCCTATGTACAAAATGCCCCTGCTGTTTCTCACTGTTATTAAATTATAAAGTCACACTTTCCTTGCTGCTGTGAAAAGCAACACACTCTCCAGTAGGCTGGATTTTCTCTTAATCCCAATACAGAACTTAACTTTAAACGACAGAACTGCTGTTCTGAAACAAATTCTAGTTAGCAATTTACCCATGGTTTCCTAAGTAAATAGGTAAGACCAAAGCTGGAAACCAAGTGAGGCTGTCTTCACACTTAATGCCTCCCTGTACAAATCCAGCTGTCAAGTAATAGAATATACCTTATAGCTACAATGTAGAATAAATGTCAAACAAATTATAAATTATGATAATCATCTTTATAAATCAATATACAGAGATTAATTTGAAATTACTAACTTTAGCTTAATTCATAAATGCATTTATGAATACAGGATAATAAAATATATTTCCCCTAATCTGTAATACTTGGGAGTCTTGGAAAGGTTTATTATAAAAAGAAGAGTTAAACTATCACTTTCTCCAAGCCTACCCTCCCCCTACCAGCACACACATACAGAATTCAAATCCTAAGACCTTAACACACAACAAATTGAGTGAATGTCACAAAGCACATTGTGCACAAGGCAGATTTGTCATAATGATATATCTGAAAAATTCAACTTATGGCCAGCCCAACTCAGCTCAGGAAAAATATATGTAATGTTCAAATATGGAAATTAGCCTTCAATAGGAAAGTTAATAAAACCTAAAATAACAAAAATAAATAAAAAGAGATCATAATAAAGAATAAAAGAAGGAATTGTGGTTTAGTGAAAGGAGCATCTCCTTGGAAGTTAGAAGTCCTGTACTATGTGTAATCAATAAACAGGCCATTTGATGACTGTGTCTCAAGTTCCCTATCTGTAATGTATTATTCAATATATCACATATTGAACATCTGTGGGCAACCTCCCTGCCATCCATCTCCCTCTTCTTTTCATTGAGAAGTCACCCAAACCTATTCTCTGTCCTGAAGTTTACATGTGACAGGCATTGCCTGAATTCTGGGGAGTGAGCCCTTGATGACTTAAGACCATTCTATCACCTCTAGTCAAAGCCATCAGTCTAAGTATGGGTACAGGCCCCAATTAGAGCCAGGGATCCCTACAGAAACATTTGCTAGAATTTCTGGGATCAAAACTTCCTCTTTTTTCTACTCTTCCTCTAGATGGCGGGGTATAAGACTATCAAATTGGAACTGCAGCAGTCAATATCACCAAGAAGCCAGCCTGGGAAAGCCGGGACGGCTCAGCGGGTTAAGCGCTCGCTTTGAAGCCCTGAGGACCGAGGATCAAATCCGGGCTCCGGCTCAGGCGGACCCACATGATGAACTGGGGTGTGCTTCCCGAATGTGGTGAGGCTCCCAGTTCAGTTCAAAAAAAAAAAAAAGAAGCCAGCCTGCAGACAAAAAGGAAGCTGACCTACAGAAAAGAGCAGAGCCCAGGTCATAGAGAAATGGGGCTGCAAACATGTTAATATCCTGAGTCTCTACATACAGTTATGCCTGATACTATCTTAAAACAGCTTGTAAACTAATGGTTTCCCAGAGTATAGCAGCAAAAGATATGGGCTCTTTCATGAGTGGGTGCTTAGTCCTCCTTTCCAGTTACATTTTCATGTGATCATCTGCCTTAGAGACCAACGCTGAATCAAATTCTGATTCTGTCACCCACTCATATACATGCAGAAATAAAAAACAATGCATTGTATTGCACAAGGTGCAGTGAGGAGATAAAATCATATACATCTTTATGATTTTAATATAGAATGATAAAATAAAATGTGTCCTAGCGTTCATCAGTCAGCATAAACTCTAAATACATCCCATGGCTTGGTAGCAGGTTCACCTATGCTGTCTGTATGCATGTATTGATTGCAACATAATCCTTATCCACCTTGCAGCAAACTCATCTGCTTTGTGAATGTTACATTCTGCTCTTCAAACTCTTCATTCAGAACTTTCTAGGTCACTCCAGGGTCTTCTTTTACACACTCTAGAGAGTGGAGTGTGAACCAGCTTTAATACAGCCATTATCAAACACTGGAACTCCCAGGCTTGGAGTATCAGGGCCTCCACAAACATTACATTTCTGTCAAATATTGAAGAGCTTTATGACCAAAGTAGCTAATTCATAGCTTTTTACTTATACTACTTCTGTTCAGATTTAGTTTAAAATAAAAAAAATCAGCTACTAAAAAGATAAAAGGAATGTTATCATTTACAAAGCCTGAGCCCTAAATTATCAAAGAAGGTCTTCTGAATAAATTTACATAAATTCACTGCTTCAAATCCCTTGGAAAAACTAAAAAGCACTTTTGCTTTTCTCCTTAGAAATCCCATGCTTCTTTTTTGGGTGCTCCTTTGGGAAGTGCTGTTTCACAGGAAGGTTGGACAACTGGACTGAACTCACAGGAGCATGTAACTCAGACAAGGGGACTGTAGCCCAGTGAAAGTCACTAAAAGACCTCCCTGTCTCTGGAATACACTGCATTTCTTCTCTCTCATTTTTGGTCTCTATCTTCCCCTTGCATATGTCTTAGACTTAATGTCAAAATTTATCATTTATTTTGTGTCTGTGAACCCAGATTATCACTCTCTGAAAACTGACCAAATTGTCAGGATTCCTGGTTGAGATCTTCCATTTCAGAATGCATTATTTATCACCAAAAAGATGGTGAGTGCTTTATATGACAAATAATGAAAATATAATTGTTACATTCTAAAAACAAAAAATATAAAATATTGGTTAATAATATATGCTCCACATATACAAAAGAGAATGTAAATATAATCAGTTGCTACATGTATAGTTATATATAAACTATATATGTACATTTTTATATAATACACAGATTTATACATAAATATCTGTATATGGATATTTTTATGTGTATGTTATATATAGCTTAAAAGCATATAGGTATGTCATGTATATGCTAATGGTATGATTAACCAAGTAATATTGGCATCAGGAATCTATAAAGAAGATGAAAACTAAATAACTTTTATTTGGTAAATTCAGATGCAAAGGGATTTAGAGAGTAAAGAAATTTATCTCTCTCCCACAAACACACACACAAAAAAAATAGCCCTGACTTTAATGATTCAGTGACTCAATGATGTCATAAAAAGTCCAGATTGCCTTCTTCTTTCTAATCAGCCTTTAATAGGATCATCTGGATCCATTTTAGATTGCAGGACAGTGGCCACCAGCAACCATAGTTGCATCCAGTAGGAGAGAAAGACAGACTTCCACAATTATGCAACTAAAATTTTTCCCTTCTCCTCAAAAACAACTAGGAATGGAATTGCTATATGACCTACCAAGCCCTCTCCTGGGTATTTACTCATAGGTGGAATATAAAACTGAAAGTAACAAAGAAACAAAAACTCATGGACAAAGTCAATTGTTTAGTCATTACCTGATGGTAAGGGGGAGGTGGGTGGGAGAGCTGGCGGGGGGATGAGGGGGGAGTAGGAAGAGGGCATCAAATATATGGTGATGGAAAGAGCTGATTCTGGGTGGTGAGCACATAATGCAATGTATAGACAATGTAATGTAGAATAGTACACCTGGAAACAATGTAATTGTTATGAATCAATGTCACCCCAATAAATTTAGCAAAAATAAAAATTGTTTTCCTTCAAACTGATTGGGCAGATTTACATCACTGCCCAAGCCTGGACTAAGAATTAGCTGATTAGCTTATGCCTGGGTTTCTAAATCAATCCTGGGTAGTGGAGATGAGCTTATCATGATTAAACCAATCAGGAACTATGCCTGGAGTCAAATTTAGATTAATATCCCTCCAGTTAAATTGGTTAAATAGAAAAGGGTTGATACCTAAATAAAATTGAGGTTCTATTAGAGGGGAAAGAGTACTAGCACATATACTGAGTAGGGAAAAAAGAAGCCTCTCTACAATTCCATAGAAAAAGAAAGAAAAGGGGATGCCAGGCTAGCTCAATATGCTGGACACTTGCCTTATAGCTGAGCCGTCTGGGGATCAAGTCCCAGCCCAGCCCATGTAGACCCATATGCTGAACTGGGGCACACCTCCCATGTGGAAGGTTCCTGGTTCGGTTCTCACCTTGTGTGGCCCCACATCCACTTGTGTGGAATGAAACTATGTCAAAATTAGTGATGTGTGGTTGTGGAGACTGCTCTGGGTCCTCCCCTTCTCTCTGTCTCTCTTTCAAACAATAAAATGAATCTTTAAAAAAGAAGAAAAAAATGTATATATCATATATTAAATTCTCATAAGTGGTCACAGTGACTGACTTGTTATAATCAGTATTTAAACCATCGTTTTCTGAACCATGAACTAGGAGCTAAAAGAGACTAAGTCCACCTCCCCATTGTTAGATGTATAAGCCTGCTTTGTCTCAGAATGGGTCAGGTGCAGTGGAACTCAGTTCTCTGAGTTACCATGATGAGATGGAAGATACCACCATGGAATGGACAGCATTGCCTTAGGAGCCACACTAAGCTGAGTTCAGATCACTGGTCTCAGGATCTTTGGCCAATGCCTACCAGATGCCAGTATAGCCTTCCAGTCTGGGGTCAACAAAATCCACACCACTCTAACACACACAACACAATACCACACAAATCTAAGGCTAGGTGGCAATGTTGTTCAGGCGTAACTACTGCTGTAGCAATAAAGTTGATTCCACTTGAATGAAGCAGGTAGGCAACTGCAGTGCACTTTTTAATGAGGCACTGTGTGACTATGAATGAGAATTGTCCTGGGCTCCTCTCTTGCCTCACAGGTGTATCCTTGCCACCACCAAATTGACTTTCAACCACTGTGCGTCACTGAAATCAATAAACTCCCAATCTAGTTGAGTCATCCTTGGTATTTTCATGCCTCTCTTATTTAAGAATATTTTACTTCTGTAAGTTTTAAATTACTGTTCTGAGTGTAGAAAACAATTGCTACACTTCACCCCACTTCCATCTCCATCCCCAACAAAAAGGGGTTGGGTGATTATATAAATGTGAGTTATTCTTTTTGTAGTGTTTTACCCTTTGTGGATGAAAGGTGTTCCATGAGTTCAAAGGATTTCCATTAATTATTTGTCCACTATTCAAGACAATCAGGATAATTTGGCAATGGCTTTTCTTCTTGGCAGAAGGAAAAGGCTGATGTAGGGGTGGGTGATTATGTTCAGTTTATGCAAGGTTAAGGTCACAGGCAATGCAAGATAAAAAGCTTTGTTTTGTGAATAAATAAAAGATTTCTGATTTATCCTCTTATTTCAGAACACCAACATATGCTCATTTTTAAAAAATGTTTGAAATAACTTTTCTCACAGCATTTTAAGAAAACTTTCTCAAGTTAAAAATTTATTATCCATAGTTTATATTTTGCAGTCATGAATCTTCACTGTCCAAGCAAACTTTGATGCAGATTTTGATATTTGTCCTAAATTATCTCATCCGTCATGATTTATTGCATTGAGATGTATTTGTTGTTTACAATAATATAATGACTGATATTCATAAGTTAACACAGGGACACTGGATAGCACTAAAAACAGAGTGATCAGAATCTCAGAACTATTTGCTTCTAGTAGAATATTAAGTAGAGAGCAGTCACTGGAGAATGTGATTTATTTTACTCTCATCCTGGAGGTACGACCAGTGATTCTTCAGCTTGTTCTGATCATTGAAATTCTTTGCCACTGTTGGAAATGTAGGTATCAGTTTGCCCTAGAAAAAGTTTTCAAAAAGATAAATTTTACTAATATATCTTTCTGGGAGTTTTATCAGGCCTGAGGACATTTTTTTGATGGTTATTTTAAGGTATTTTATTATGTATCTCTATTTTAATTAATTTTAGTCTAGATATCTTTCTCTTAAATGACCTTCTACTTTTTAGAAGGTAAGTTCTTTCTGTTACACATCCTGGCTACCTCACACTTTTAAAAAATGCATTGATTTCACTAACATCTGGTCTAAACACTAGGAATTGTGATGAAAGATATTAACAAGTAAGTCTGCGTGTTGTCAGTGTGTTACCTACTGTTCTGTGTCTAGTCATGAACTAAAAGGCATAATTAGAAGATGAGGTGGGTTTCTATCACAGTAAACCCAAGCTCTCTTTTTAAGGAAGGTTTGACTGTGTCTGATAGGACTGATTGATTGCCTCTCTTCTTAGCAGAACTGTGGCCTTCTATTCAGGAACCTATCCTTGTAAGAGTCTTGAATTTTCATAAAAGGATGTCAACCCGACTTTAAATATGATAATATTAAAGCCCATGATACAGTACTGACCTGGCAAACTTGGATATACTTTGGTTATATGTAATATGAGTTTTTGTTTGTTTGTTTGTTTGTTTTTCATTCACAAAAAGACAGATTGGAAGTTTAGTTTTGTTTTAAGAATTATTGTTAAATATATTAAGTTAAAATCCTCATTTGTTTTTAACCTTGTAGATTTGGGTTACCAATCATACCTTCTATTTATAATCTAGCACATTTTAGCAGTTATTTCTAAGGGGCTCCTGAATAAAATTGTTCTAACAACTTTAGCAAAACACCTTTAAAATGTTAAATAGCATTTATTAAATAAATATGTGACTTTTACTTCCTCCTTAAAATTCTTTTCTCTGACTTAATACCAATCACCAATATATAAATAACTCATGAACATAATTAACTTTATAAATCTGGTGAATTTAATATTATTAATATCCCCCAACACTGTTTATTCACTTGGTTAAATTTCTTAAATCCATAAGACTGAATCAATTACTCAGTTACATATTTTCCATTAGTGTTGCAAGGGCTGCCAAGTTTATGTCAGATCCTGTTACATATTTATAATTACTTAATAGAGCAAGTATACAAAATTCTATTTTAATACCGAAAGTTTAATACTATGCTTTTAAGTGCTTAAGTTTATCAGAACTTCTTTATTATAATTTTAAATCTAATGTTTAATATTTCAAAAAAATAGATTTAACAAATGTATTACTTGTAAAGCAGTCATAAAAATGAATATCTATACACCTACCACCCGAGTCAGAAGTAGAACACAGTGAATATCTACACTGAATCAACCTTTTAGCTTGGATATAACCACCAGCAGAATTCAAGTATTTTTTTAGTTTATCTTCCCCTGGTCTCTTTTTATGTGTATTTTATGTGTATTATATACACATCATCCCTAAAGAAGATAATTATTTAACTTTTCTTTTTGGACTTTGTGAAATTTTTAAAAATCATTTGTACATAACCCTCAATTATCCCATAATTCAAAGACATATTCTCAGAAAAAATGACCCCTTAAACTATAGTTATTCAATTCTTCTTACACCTAGAGTGATTCCTAGTTTGTCCAACTGCTATACTGAAATTTTTTCCCCCCAATTCTCTATATTATGGGTTTCAAAACTTTAAGAGGTTTGTATCATAGAGCACAATATGGAATTCTCTGCTCAGAGAAGTTTGTGACTCTCACCAATTATATAACTAGATTTTATCTTGTATTATAAGATATATAGATTTGCGAATGTCTAACTTGGAAATAAAAAATGTTTAATTTTAGACTTTTGAGGTTTATGAAATCATGCTTTATTTCATGATTAGGGTTCAGTCAAATATTACAGATTTTTTAAATTATATTAGATCAACATTGGAAGCATTCAAATTGCTTTGCTTGAGATTCCCCCATACCAAAAACACCATAGCAAAAACAAACCTTCATTACAGAAACATTTAACTTACTCTAACTTTACATCATAAACCACTTCTACTCTCTACCAGTTCTCGAAGGGTAAAATTGAACTATCTTATTTAATCCTCAAAAGAACAAAGTAGTCTATTAACATGTATTTAAGCTGAAATTAAACATTATGTTTACTCTTAGGGAAGCTGAGATGGCTCAGTACATTAAGTGCTTGCTTTAAAGCCCCGGGCACCAAGGATCAAATCCCAGCCCCAGCCATGCAGACCAATATGCTGAATTGGGGTGAGCTTCCCATGCAGGAGGCCCCCCAGTTCGGTTCTCACTCCCCAGTTCAGCCCCTGGCTTGAGGGGGTGTGCCTCCCATTTGGGAGGCCCCCACTCACCTGTGTGAAAAGAAACCATGTCAAAAAACGAATGATGTACAACTATGGAGACTGCTATGGGCCCTCCCCCTTCTCTGTCTCTCTCTCTGTCAAAAACAATTTAGAAAATCTTAAAAAAAAAAAAAAAAAGAAAAGATGATTACTATTGAAATGAGATAAAGTAAACCCTGCACCTCCAGGCCTATATTAGCCATTTTTATATTTACTATATTTATCCTAGGAATTGGAAAGCTTAGATGGGGATGTTGGTGATACCCAAATATCTATACATAGACATTTTTTGGTTCCTTTTTTAAACTCAAGAGTTCTCAATTTCAGCATGCTTAAGAATTACAGAATAGGACTGTATACACAA
This sequence comes from Craseonycteris thonglongyai, assembly GCA_004027555.1. Classification (NCBI taxonomy): domain Eukaryota; kingdom Metazoa; phylum Chordata; class Mammalia; order Chiroptera; family Craseonycteridae; genus Craseonycteris; species Craseonycteris thonglongyai. Next base: position 58,321 of record PVKE010005442.1, read on the forward strand.
ATAACCTAACAGTAGGCTATGACTGTAGAGCCTAACCTTTTCTTAAAGATGCATTTCTACTCTTAATTTTTTTTTCTTAATCTTTTTTTTTTTTTCCTTTTTCTAATACTATTATATTTTATTGTCAAATTCAATGGGGTGACATTGGTTGGCAACAATCAGACAGTTTCCCAATGTACAACTTCACATCACATCACCCACGCATCGCACCATGCGCCCAGCTCCCAGAATCAGGTCCCCCCCTCAACCCCACACATCCGGTGACCACCACCCCCTCCCCACACAACTCCTCCTCCCCTCTCCTCCCTCCCCCACAGGCAAACACCAAACCACCGAGTGCGACCATAACGCTTGCGCCCTCTCCCACCCCCCTTCCCTCTCTCCCTCTACCCTCCTCCCCTTCCCTCAGGCAATCACCCAGCTATTGAGTGTGTCCATAGGTCTCTGTGTCTTTGTTACTTTCAGTTTTATATTCCACCTATAAGTGAGGTCATATTTTTCCGGATTCTTTCAGTCTGACTTATTTCGCTTAATAAGATGGTCTCTAAGTCCATCCATGTTGCCACAAATGACTGTATTTCATTATTTCTCATCGCTGAGTAGTATTCCATTGTGTAAATGTACCACATCTTCTTTATCCAGTCGTCTATCGAAGGGCATTTTGGTTGTTTCCATGTTCTGGCCACTGTGAACAGTGCTGCGATGAACATGCGGGTACAAACATCTTTAAAGATCAAGGTTTTCAAGTTTTTTGGGTAGATGCCCAGTAGAGGG